>AWOL01S0194119.1:1150-11244 GCA_000715115.1 Nicotiana otophora | reverse complement strand
TCATCTCAAACACTTGCAAGAAACTTTTGACATCTTAAGGAAGCACAACATGAAGCTTAACCCCGAGAAGTGTGCATTCGGGGTCAACTCCGGTAAGTTCTTAGGATTCCTGGTGTCACAAAGGTGGATCGAGGTTAACCCCGATAAAATCAAGGCCATCGAACATATCCCAGAATAGCTATCAAGCGTAAAAGAGGTTTAGATGCTAACGGGGAGATTGGCCGCTTTGAGCAGATTCATTTTCCGGTCTTCAGAGAAATGACATTATTTTTTCTCACTGCTCAAAAAGAAGAACAACTTTGAATGGACCCCGGAATGTCAACATGCTTTGAGGGATTTAAAAAGGTATTTGTCAAGTCCTCCAATACTATTGAAACTGGAAGAAGGCGAAAAACGGTTGGTCTACTTAGCAGTCTCAGAGGTAGTGGTAAGTGTTGTTTTAGTCCGTGAGGATGAAGGTGCGCAATCTACTATCTATTACGTTAGTAAAATTTTAACGGGAGCAGAAAATTGCTACCCACATCTAGAGAAATTGGCCTTAGCTCTCGTAGTCGCCACTCAAAAACTAAGGCCTTACTCCCAATGTCATCTGATAGGTGTGGTGACCACCTTTCCTCTACGGAATATCCTTCATAAACCCAAACTTTCGGGTAGGCTGACCAAGTGGGCCGTCAAAATGAGTGAATTTGACGTAGAATATAAACCTAGGACTGCGATCAAGTCATAAGTTTTGGCCGACTTTGTGGCCGATTTCAGTCCGGGACTGTTACCTTTGGCAACCAAAGAAGCAGTGATGGTGTCAAAATCGACGTCAGGAGTTAGGACCCTATTCAGGGATGAAGCTTCCAACGTAAATGGGTCCGTGCTTGGCATAGTACTAACCACGCCCTCGAGGGAAACCCTAAGGTAGGCCATAAGAACGGTCTCGCTGACTAACAATGAGGCGGAGTACAAAGCTTTGATTGTAGGGCTCGAATTGGCTCGGGGACTAGACTCTAAGGTCATAGAAATCAAATATGACTCATAGTTGGTGGTTAATCAGATCTGTGGGATCTTTGAAGCCAAAGAGGAACGCATGCAACAATACGTAATGAAGGTCTAGGCTCTGCTCTCTCGGTTCCGGGAGTGGTCAATCACGCATATCCCAAGGGAAGAAAATGCAGAAACAAACGCATTAGATTATCTTGGCTCATCCACAGACATGAAAGGATCAGACTCTGGTACGGTCGTACAGCTTATGCACTCAGTTCTGGACGTGGATAGCTATTACGAGGTAAACACAAGTAATTTGGTCTGGGACTGGAGAAACGAAATTATTGACTATCTCGAACACGGAAAACTGCCTGAGGATCCTAAGGCATCTCGGGCGCTATGAACTAAGGCCGCACGATATAGTTTCAAATGAGGTCAATTATACAGAAAATCTTTCAAAGGCCCGTTGGTCCGATGTTTGGGAGCCTTTGAGGCTAACTATGTTATGGGAGAAGTCCACGAAAGGATCTGCGAGAACCACCCGGGCGCAGATTCCTTAGTACTAAAATTAATAAGGGCGGGATACTATTGACCTCGGATGGAGCAAGACGCCAAAGCATATTCTCAAAAATGCGATAAGTATCAACGCTATGCACCGTTGGTACATCAACTGGCAGAGCCACTGCACTTAGTTTTGTTACCATGGTCATTCATGAAATGAGGGATGGATATCGTCGGACCGCTGCCACCGGTCCCCGGTAAGGTAAAGTTTCTTTTAATTTTTGCTGACTATTTTTTTAAGTGGGTTGAAGAAGGTCCTTATTAGAAGATCAGTGAACAAAAGTAGTAGATTTCTTGTGGGAGAACATAATTTGCAGATTTAGGATACAATGGGCCACAATTCATAGGCGCAAAAATCACAAAAGTTTTAGAAAATTTGAAAATCAAGAGGATCACATCATTAACTTATCATCTGAGCGCAAACAGCCAAGAAGAATCAACGAATAAAGTGATCATACAAAATCTCGAAAAGAGATTAGAAGCAGCTAAAGGAAAATGGCCCGAAGAGCTTCCAAGTGTACTATGGGTATACCGAACAACAACCAAATCAAGCACGGGGGAGACTCCTTTTTCTCTTATGTACGGGGCAGAAGCCCTGATCCTAGTGGAAGTAGGTGAGCCTACCATGAGATATTTCCGGTCAAACGAAAAAGCAAACAATAAAGCAATGTTAGTCAATTTGGAGCTGCTCGATGAACGCAGGGACTTGGCACATATAAGGATGGCAGCTCAAAAATAACGAATAGAGAGATATTACAATCGAAGGGCCAACCTCTGTTACTTCAAAGTAGGAGACTTGGTTTTAAGGAAAGTAACTCAGAACACCCGAGAACTCAATGCGGGAAAGCTGGGTCCAACGTGGGAAGGCCCTTACCGGGTTTCACCTGTCACCGGGAAAGGGTCATACGAATTAGAGAATCAAGATGGAGAAAAGTTACCAAGCAACTAGAACGTGGCACACCTCAAGAGATACTATTGCTGATGAACATCACGTGTACTGAAAATATATGCTGCACTCTTTTATCATTCATCCGGTTTTTTTCCCAATAGGATTTTTCTGGCAAAGTTTTTATTGAGGCAGCAACGGAAAGCTTACTACGAAGGAAGTTTCAACAACAACAATAAGACCTTTAAATGCCAAGGCACACAAGCGAAGAACCACTACGAAGAGGTTAGATATTCTTTTGCTCGACAGCAAAGTTCCTACCGGGAAGTTGAGTTTGATGTCGAACAGAGATTACCTGACCATTCACAAGTGCAAGCCACTGGGGAATTGTTAGATAATCTTTGGCTCGATAGCATAAATTCCTAAGGGGAAGTGAAGTTTGTTACCAAACTGAAGATTATCTAGCAATTCACTAGTGGAATCCTCAAAGGTGTAAAACTCCAGTGTTCTAATTCGCATTCTTCGCATTCGAACACTGGGGGGAAGATATGAGGATATGGCAACAATGACTGCCACTTCGACTGAAATCCGAAATCCGAAAATATAATTATATCATCGGGACCGGGGACTACACGGCCAACCCCTTAGAAATAAGTTGTACAAGTTAGCCTCAAGAAATGGAAATTTCTTTTTAGCATAACAATTTTTTATGTACTTTTGAAAATGGAAGGAATAAAGTAAAGTCCTTTTATTTCTATCTTGTTTCTTATCTGAACGATGAATTGATTTTATTATTTGAAAGTTAAAACAAGTACTTCAAATGCTAGTGCTCGTAATGAACAGAAGACGTCCTCTCAAGAGCACCGCAAACATAAGAGGGTCCTCTCTTGTGAAAACCCTCACGTTAAAGGGTTGATTTCGAAATAACTTATACCCATAATCCAAATGTTTTCGAGGGATAATACACCCAAATCCTTGCATGAAAAGACGCAAAGAGTAAACTTGCACAAACACTTAAACAAAAAAAGATGCAAAGAGCAAATTTGCGCAAATGTTTAAACGAAGGTACGCAGAAAGGGAAACTTATACGATACTTGAACGAAAAAGTGTTTTTAGTTTCAATAATTGTGCCAACACTAACACAAAGTTTGAAAAAGAAAATAAAAAACTAAGCTGCTACATCTCCGGAGCCCGGAGGAAGAGAAGCATCCGCGCTCCTAGGGGATGTGGGTAGATCCGCCGCCAGTTAGATATCCTGGCCTTCATCATTTCAGCCTTCAGCATCATCGCCTTCCGGTTCCTCTTCAGTTCCCGAGAACTCAGAACCAAAACCAGAAGAATCGGTAACATTAGGCCTGGCCGGAAGACCCATTTTAGCAGCCAACTATAGCTCACGAGCTTTAACGATTTCAGCATTAAAGTTAATGACACGCGCTTTAGCCTCTTCCAAGGTTTCTCTCCTCATGTTGTACATAATATATATTTTTTCCACAATGAGAGAAGCCGCTTGGCGCTTGAGTTTATCTTTAAGTTGGTCAACCTCGGTAGAAAGGTTTTCCGGCACAGATCTAATGGACCGGAGACTGACATCAAGATCACAGACAGTAGAGCTGAAAAGCCTATTATGCTCAGTAGTCCTTTTATGCTTCTCCTCCAGTTGGGTATACTTCACCCCGATGGCGGAAAGCTCTTCAGTTTTAGAGTTCAAGGCTGCCTCCAAATTGTTCAATCTTTCAGCAGAGGCAGCCTCACGATCGGATGCAGCAAGAACGGCATTATGGATTTCAACATATTTTGCCCAAGCTTCTTCAAACTGAGCCCTCAATGGGGGGACTTCTTGCTAAGGGTCTCTACTTCTTGCTCGCTTTGCTGCAACTGAGCCTCCAACACAACGACCTCAGCAGCTTTAGCTTTCATCTCTGAGAGGCGAGCAACAGTTTGGTCCCACTCGGCCAAAAGTCGATCCCGCTCGGAGGTAAGTTCCTCCTTATATCGAATCAACCTTTGGAGGCCCTCGAAAGTAAGAAAGTTGGCCTGCAAAACAAAGAATACAAACTCAAAATCCTACTATATCAAAGATAGAAGAAATAACTAAGGAAACGAAGATACCCTGATGCGTTGTGCATAGCATTGTTCAACAAATATTCTCCCGAGAGAGCTTGTATCTTTTCCCTATATTTTTCTGTAGTGCATGGTGGTCGTGCTTGCTGAAATTTATCATTCCCTCGCGGAAGATCTTGGGGGAATAAAGGTTCATCAATCGAGCTAGATTTAACTCTTCTCCCGTTTCCTGGCACAGGCGGCGAAGACAAGCGACTGTCCTCCACACAGAAGGACTAACCTGTGCCAAACACACCTGGTAGCGGATGCAAAATTCCACGATGATGGAGTCAGGCTCTCCACTCAAAGAGAATGGTCCCAAGGTGAAGGGATACGTGTAAAAATACGTAAAACCTTTCCTAGGTAAGGTTATCTGCTCTGCCAGGTCAGGAGAGATATTGTCTAAATCTTGACAATGGCAGTCCGTTTTCACAGTAGGATTACTGGAAGGATGGATGGAAGAAAGATATACGCTAACAACCCACGTACGAGGATGAGAGGAAGGATACTTCTCTTCAATATCTTTGTTGGTGATAAGACTCTTTGGGATGATGGAGTTCACCGTAGGAAGTGCAACGTCATCAACTTTACCTTTGTTCTTTGAAGAACTAGGGTTTCTAGAAGAAGAGGCCATTTTTTATCAGAAAGGAGGGAAGGTTTTTTTTCAAGAAGAAGGTTAAAGAAAGGTTAAAGACAAAGTACGAGTTGAGTAAAGAGAGTCTGAGAAAGTGTAGAGAATTATGAAGTGTAAATTAAGAGGTTTGATGCGTATAAGTAAAGGTATAGGCGGCTAAAATCGTGGCCATGGTTACCTCGATAACCGGCAAAAGTGATGCTAAATCATAGGATGACATTCAGATCCCAATCCATTTTTCTCCTCATACCCCTGATAAACCTATATAGGTACCAACTACCTCTGGTAAATTCACTTGTGCTTCAGCATGGGAAACAGTTAGAAAGAAGAAACAGATCTTGTTCACCAACAAGATGACATGGCATAAGAGAATCTCCTTTAAATGGTCCTTTTGCATCTGGAGAACCCTCAGAAACAAATTACCCACTGATGATAGGGTCATTTCCTTTGGTCAACCTACTTTAACTAGATGTGTGTGCTGTATCAAACCTAAAGTTGAATTAGTATATCACATTTTCAGTTTAGGCCAGTTTGCTAAGGCAATATGGAGGCAATTCACAGGTCCAACTGGCTTTCCTTTCCAAGCATGCCTCTTAGATTGCTTTTGATGAAATGGTGGATGCAGAAGAGCAGGAATGATGCACATAAACTTTTCCTGGATACACTCCTAATTATCATTTGCTGGAACCTTTGGAAAAACAGATGCAGTGTTAAATATGGCTCCAAGCAATCATCTATGATCAGAGTTCTATTATCCATCAACTCTGACATCAACCTTCTCCTCAGAGCCACTTATCCTTCCTTTCATTGGCCTCTTCACTGGAATGAACTTTACTCCACAGTTGAAACAATGCAACATCACATATGCACATCACAGGTGACCTGGCACAAACCTGAGGATGGATTTGTCAAGCTGAACAGTGATGGCAGTTCCCTCAGCAATCCAGGCAAAATTGGTGCAGGGGCAATTATTAGAGATCACCTGGGGAGATTTATCCATGTCATAGCAAGTCCACTTGGAGAAGGAACCAATAACATGGCAGAAATTGAAGCAACCATTATTCGCATGAAGTGGTGCTTGGAGAACTACCATTTCAAAGTGCATTTAGAAGCTTACTTTGCATTAATTGTTCATTGGATCAACCATGAATCTGAGCCTCCCTGGAGTTTAGAGATGCAACTACAGAAACTGATTGACCTCTGCTCCTAGTGTCATGCATTCAAATGTTCTCATGTTTATAGGGAAGCTAATTATCCTGCTGATTCTTTATCTAAGCTCAGCCATGATCTCCCTCAAATCACCTATTTTGAGAACATTCCTGACCTTCCCAGGCAAATCAGAGGTCAAATCAGACTTAACCAAATGAACACATAAGCTTTTAGACATAAGAAAATAAGCAAACTTCAGCCTTCATCAAATCAGACTTCCACCTCCAATTCTAATGGATATGGTTGAACATCAGAAATACCTGGGAGCAGATCATACAGTCTAAACACCAAAGTTCTGGGGCAGCAATTTCAATCATACGAGCTTGCTAAAACTCTTCAAGAAAAAGGCTATGACACTCTGTTTTCATCTAACCGTTTTTTCCTTTTTTGCAGGTGAACCCACTGATATCCTGCCCTGTCTAATGCTTCATTTTCAGTGTGTGGTATCAACACCTTTGGTGTTCATTCTGCTGGAAATCAATCAGAGGATAGGAGCAGGCATATGGTGCCATCTCTATGGGTACACTTGGATTCCAAAATAGCACCAACACAAACAAAAACACCAACTCCTAAGGACACACACACATACACCTTCCTTACCCTCTGTCAGAAGAAACATAAACAGCAACACCACAAACTACCTCATCACCCATATCTGCAACTTAGGCCCACACCAAACAACCAGGAATTTAGTTATACACCACACCATCATCACAAAGCTACTACCACCCAGCAATCCAAATCACATTCAATATTTCCAAAAACCAAAACACCACCACCATACCAGCATTTCTTCAGGGATCAGTAAACACAAGAACCTGGATGCCCACCCATCTGACAAAAAATGTCCTATTTTTCTCTAACCATGGTTTCTCTTTTGCAGGTACCTACAGTTTAAAATAATTGACATACCCTTAATGTATGGTATTAGTACTTATAGTGCTCATCCTATTGAGGGTGTATCAATTGACTAAAGCTAGTAGCATCTACAAGATTAAGCATAATCATCTCTAAAACCTACTTAAAGGATTCACATTAACTCATCAACACCAGCTTCCTGAAATCCACCCTTGCAGCTGGTACCTCCAGAATAAATCTACCTTCAGAAACCACAAGAACCTGGGTACATATATCATTACCTCCATTCAGTGTTCAAAGCGCAGCAACTCACAAGACTTGCAGCTAACTATTGTCAATGCCTGCAACTCCCCAAAGATGAATACTGACCAACCCAAGTACCCTTTATTTTGTTGCTTTTTGCTAGTACAAGAGACAGATACAAATTATTGATGCACTTGCAAAGTGTGGTATTAACATCCTAGATGCTCAATCTCTTGCAAGTGTACCAATCACATTGGGTCTGTCATAAGGATTCTGCAAATTTGTCACAACAGACAAATATTTTTGGCAGGATCCTTCAGAGAATCCTCAGGTTTTTAACCCACCTACATCGCTTGTTACACCAATATGCAGCTCTCAGAAGGACACTACTACACAAACCAGGACCTCAACACCTAATCACCAACATCCAACACCTTATTCTTCAACTCATCAGCAGAAAGTTCCTGCTCAAATGGATACTTTCAGACACTAGCACAAACCTGATTTCTCTGCAGGCACTCAGCGGGACACACCTAGGGGCCCAAACCTAGTTATCCTGCACTCTATCAGCTCACAGAAGTAGAAGTTTATAGAATGCAGCAGCTCATTCAGGAAGGATGTTGCGTGTCCCTACTCCAGGTCACCAGTTAAACTTACCTGCTACAAAGTATTCTGGATAAAAAAAGCAAGAATCTGCTCATTCTCTTCTGTTGAAAACATCATACAACAGCAGTAGTTCTGCCTAGTTACATAGGTCATTTTGATAGCTATCTTCAACTTGGCTTTCTTTGGCCTCAATGTCAGAGCCAAGTTGAAGATAGTTTCTACCACACTCGATTGTTTTTGCCATACTCCATAGGAAAAATCTACATTTACTCTAGATGTAGGTCTTATTGTATATGGAAGATGACCTTCCTACTCATCTGTTTAGTTGATTTAGGATCATTTGTGCATTTTTGTATAGTTGACCTAGACTCATTTCATATTGTTTTTGTATACACAATTGTCTATCACTTAAGAATAGGCAATTGGTACATCATCATAAGTCTAACTCATCAAATTTCAGGATTCACTTGGTCGTCATGCTTGGATGACCAAGTGTATATCTGTCATAGTTTTGGAGGTAAGGTTCATGTCCCCTTCCTTTGTTATACTTTATTTTATATATATATATATATATATATATATGAAAATTAACCCTAGACGCAATGTCTAGTGGAATTTGTCTTAAAACAAATCATAGGATGGCACGTGTTCGGGACATTAAATACGGAGAGACGTGCGTCTAATCAACCGTCAGAAACTTTTCAGAAGGGATCAGAGAATTTTTCGCAAAAAAAGGTATTTTTACCAACTTCCCGGTGACACAAAATTATTCCACCGGAAAGCAGGGGGACTATCTTTATAGGAAAAAATATGTTCATATTTATTGATCGCATAAGAAAGCGACTCGTGGAACCGAAGGCAGAAGATAGCTAAACCCGAAGGCAATGATCTCGCTTGTCACCGGAGAGAATGATACTCATAACAACAAAATTAATAACGTCACATGGTAACATTCAATGAAGAATATTCTACAACATTAAGTGCATGATCCGTTACAGAGAATATGACATTCATTGCCCACCATTACACATCCTTCAATTGTCTTCATAATTGTCATTAAAGAGGAGCTTAATCCTAGGACCTTGTTCCCTAGGTGCGGCTATAAATAGTGAGTTCTACTATCATTATAAAGGGCACGAATTTTCTGATAAGCATACACTATATTCTATCAAAAGCTCAATAATATTTTACTTTCTTGCTTATTTGTATTGTTCTTATTGCTCCCGGTAGCTCTACGCCCGGAACCAAGATATCCGTCGTCTATTTCGATTTTAAGGCTAAGTCTTATATTTCTGTCTAATTCATATATTATTTTTGGATCAAATTAATTTACTTGTCTATAAACCACGTATAAATTCAACGATATCATTTTATGGGTAAACACAAACAAAAGTTAAGTAAAAGAATATTCTTGGAAGATTTCTTTGACATTGACATACTAGTAGTTAGAAGCTTGAGCGAAAAACCTAGGACGCTTTTTAGTTCCTAAATTTAGTAAACTTCTCTTGTTTTTAGTATTGATCAAGTGTGGTGGAAAAGATTGTAATCCAAACACTGAATAATCAGTAGCTCTCATCACCAAACTTTACTAAGAAAAGTGTGATTAATTTAACCAAATTATGACTAGACAAAAGGTGATCGCTTTTTGGAACAATGTCTCTTGGTAGTGTTGAATGGAGCAGTTAGAGCTGATTTTCCATTGGTTGATAAGACCATATAAGCTGGATTGACTGAGAGTTAAACCCATGAATTAAATTACTATTTGAACTCTATTTTCCATTATACTAACATGGTGGAACTATACAGAGAGAGGAAGAAGGATCTGCACATGGTGTTTATTGACCTAGAGAAAGCGTACGACAAGGTTCCTAGAGAAATTCTCTGGAGATGCCTGGAGGCTAAAGGTGTGTCGGTTCCCTACATTATGGCGATTAAGGACATGTATGATGGGGCTAAGACACGGGTTAGGACAGTAGGAGGCGACTCTGAGCATTTTCCGGTTGTAATGGGGTTACACCAAGGTTC
>AWOL01S0194067.1:0-10215 GCA_000715115.1 Nicotiana otophora | reverse complement strand
CAACTTGAATAAACAGGAGAGAGAAAACTGGAAAAAAGCAAAAAATAAATTTTCAAAGATTAGAAGCTTTTTGGGGTAAAACCACTTAACTACTAAAATCTAGCTTTGAGCTTTCTAAGAATTTAGCTTTGAGCTTAATAAGTAAGCAGTAATGATGACTAAAGTTCAGATTTTTATCTCAAGCTCTACCCATTGTGCATTAATTTTATGGCCAAAGCTAGTTTATTTATTCATTCCTGTTGTGAAGGGCTATTGTCAGTGGATTTACCTGCATTACGTTACTAAATTGTTAGAAAATGCGACTTAAGTATCATTCTTTCATGTAAACATTTTATTCTTTCTTTTTGATAGACAGGGGCAAGTAAAACAAGCTCACTGAATTCAGCAACGAAGGAGAACAGAGCGCAGACAACTTTTCACCAGTCAGGTAGGCTGCAAACCTAGCAAACATTGAAGAAACAATGACAATAATTGAAAAATGTCGGGAACAAATTTTCTTAATTAGTTCCATCTAACATGCTCTTAACAGGAATTGCTTCTAAGCTTGTTGAGTTTTTCCTGAAAGACACAAATTACACCTGTTAACCTTGAAGCAAGATATCTATCTATGGATCTCTGCATACAGAGTAAAGGGCTTACTTATATGATTGGCTCTGACCGTGTAAACACTCCTATTAGTTTTTAGAAACCAAACCACCCAGATCTTGATTGAGCAATTAAGGGAGCCACCACTCAACAAGATAAAAAGCTCCTACAATTTTTCTTACTCAAAAGTGCATGTGTTCAAAAGTAAGAAGATTATCTAATATAATCTGAGCATATAAAAGATCTTCTTCTACCATCTTCTTAATAATATTAAATTGAAAATGCCTTTTCTGATAGAAGGAAAAATTTGTAATTTTAGGAAGTGAAAACCCGTTCTTGTACTCTGCTCTCAGCCAAGTTTAAGACACAGGGTGGGATGGATTTAAATACAACTACTGGCAAACTGACATCTGGTCTTCGAGGATGAGAAAGATCCAATCCACAACGAATATTCGGTCTCGTAGAGCATGTCTTTAGTCATAAGAAGTGGAAAGATGGGGTGGAGGATTTATACAGCTCCTACGCTCTTTTAAACTTTACTCGTCTTTGCTGTTTAGTTTCCGTCACATTTCACTATGGCTATGCAGGTGCTGTCATTGCCGTTATTTTCATTGTTTGTGCAATTTTACCAATCTGATCTTTTTCATATTAGTACATAACTTAGTTTACATATTGCAAAGAGCTGTTTCAGACTGCAAATAAATCGCTGTGAAGCCATAAAGTACTCCAACACGGATATTATGATTTTACTTCGATTGGATAAGTGATGCTTCACGATTTTATTTTATGAACTGCACTCAGTATCTCGTCATTAAACGTTTTGTTTATTTTACTCAAAATTACAATTATGGACGAGTCTCTATTCCTCGAGATGATATAGTTATGAAGTACTGAAATTCTTAATCTTTTATAGGTTCACAGCTTTTAATTACCAAGCTATCAATCAATCAGTGAGTCAATCCACTAGGCCTCAATTCCAAACTAATTGAGGTAGGCAATACGAATCCTTTATATATTCCTCTACTCAGGCCCACTAATTCCAATATTGGTAAAGTAATTGTCTTTAAAGCAATTTATGAATCCTCTAAAAACTCTAAATCCCACACTTATACCCACCTGAACCTAATTCCAATGCAACAACACTAAGCCATAATCCCAACTAGTTGGTGACATTCTTATGGATTCTTAGCTTCCCTTTTTTTTCCTGATATTTCTTTCTTTTTTTAAGCTAAGATTGTAGGTCTTTTATTATAGGTCCTTTGAGATAACCCCCTTCCATGTGAGTTCAGATCTACCCCACTCCCTTTTAATTTCCAAGCTACTATTCCCTCAATTTTCCTTTATGAAGCATATAATGCTTTGTTTTTCAGTCGACCTGAGCCAAAAAATATTTCAGAAATATAATGTGATCTGTTTCCTGTATTTTTCTTCTGCTTCTTGCCATGTGTTTTGTCAGTCTTGATTCTCTTATCCCCTGCTCATCTGCCCTGTCGCTGGGTTCTACGAGCTGTCCAAACTCTAACAGAACCTGGAACACCATTATCATTCAAAATATATCCTATATTAACCCCACATCAACACTTTTGTCCTTTAGTTCTCTAATTTAACACCCAGGTTTTCTATTTCTCTAAACTAAATAAAGGGCTTGCTTCTCAGTCAAAGGCACAAATATTACAACCAGCTGAACTTAATGTTTTTGTGCTGAATTTGTATAAATTCTACATCACCAACCTTTTCAGATAGAGAACTCTCGATGAACTCCAGAAATCTTTCCAACAATGCAGGAGATAATTTGGACCCGTAACTTAGTTGCAAAAATATTTCTGTAATCGCAATATTCAGTGTGAAATATCGGTCACCGTCCTGCAATGTGCAAAAGGAAAAAGATAAGCAATCAGAGAAAAATTACTTTCAATGAACAAAAGGACGAAAAGCAAAAGGAAAAAAAGAAAGAAGAAAAGTTATACCATGCATGACACAATGATGTTGATTGCCGAGGATGCAGATGTATGAAAGTTTTAGCAATAAATAAGGCTTTAAACAAGGTAACTCGTAATCTCCAGTACCTTTACTCTTGAAAATATGTTTTGTTTAGAATAAGTTCAAGCATTCAAGACCTGTTTATAAAGACATAGATATTACCTATCAGGAGGAGATCCTCAATCACACAGCTCTATCTTACTACAATGTGGAGAGTGGGAGAGAAGAAGGCAAGAAGCTCATATTTCAAGTTTGAAAATATGTGCCTCGAGGCAGAAAGCTTTATGGAGATGGTAAAGCAATGGTGGATTCTTACCTGTTCGATGGGAGACCTGATTTTATATTTGCTAATAAACTAGCATCTCTAAAGAGAGATATGAAAGAATGAAATATGGGAATCTGAAAATAGAAAGGGTAAGATACTCCGGAAGATCATAGAAATGAACAGAGAAGCAGAGGAAAGAGAAATGACTGAAGAAGAACTCATGCAAAGACTTGCTTAGAACTGGAATTACAAGAGATTGCTAGATGTGAAGAAATCTCCTGGAGACAAAAGTCAAGGTGCATGTGGCTCAAGCAAGGGACAGAAATGCAAAGTTCCTTCATAAAATGGCTAATATCCAAAGGAGATATAACATTGACAAGATTAAAAAAACCAAAGAAACAGGAGTCACAGAGGAGCAGCATGAGATAAAGTCATGTATCCTGGAATTCTATCCAAATTTGCACAAAGAAGTCGAGATACGGAGACCTTCTAGGGGTCATAGCATCCAACAAATCATAGCATAGCAGAGCAATTGGATGCAAAGCCCTTGCGGTGAAAGAAGTAGCAGAGACAATAAAAGAATGCGTTGGCGACAAGGCCCTAAGCCATAATGATTTCTTTCTGACATTCTACCAAAGTGCTAGACCGTAATCAAGGAAGATCTCACGAGTGCCATAAACTATTTTCATCAATATGAATCTTTTCAGAGGAGCCTAAAAGCCCCACAATTGCTTTGATCCCCAAGTGGGCGGGGCTGAGGGACTAAAAGATTTCAGACCAAACAGCATATTGGAGAGTTTCTACAAGATCCTAGTCAAGCTACTTCCTGAAAGATTGAAAAAGGTGATAAAGAAGCGGGTGGCAGAGCCATAAATGGCATTCATCAACGGCAGACAAAAACGGGCACAATCCTAATTGCAAATCACCTACTGGATACTAAGATAAAAAAGAGAATCAACGTATTCCTGCGCAAAATAGACCTGGAAAAAGTTTTTGACACTGCAAATTGGGTTTTCTCAACATGTTGAAACTGATGGCATACAGGATAAATGGATAAGTCGGATTGGATTTCATATAACAACAGTCGGGTTCTCATTGATCATTAAAGGGTCCCCAGAAGGTTTTTTCTCCTATGCATGGAGGATTGGAGCAAGGGGACCCTTGATCACCTTTCTTATTCATTATTGTTAAGGAAGGATAGTGCGCAATGCTAAAGTAGGCAAAACACTTGAACCGGATTAGTGGATTTTAAACAGCCACCAGGCCTCAGGCAACTCCCTCAATCATTGGCATCAAGAAAACGAGACCAGTTGAGGAACTCTACCGATCACGTATCTTGGATGCCCTATGGAAACCAGATTCGAAGCTACATAGACATGGCAAGGCATTTTGGACACACATGAAAGAAAGTTGTCAAATTGGAAGAAACAGTTCATATCTCTCGGGAAATAATGGTGTCAATCAACAGTATTCGAGATGTCCTGCGAACATACACCGTGACTCTTCGCAATTCCATCACCAGTGATGTAGAAGCTAGACAAAATCAAAAGGGACTCTCTTTGAGGGAAGGAGGCAACAGGAAAGGAAAGCTTTTCATTTCGAAAAATGGGAAACAGTTATTAAAAGCAAAGTAAATAGAGGCATGGGAGTCATATATATAAAGCTATACAACAAGAGTTTGCTCCACATATTGCATTGGAGATACAACCTCCCCGGAGATGCTCTTTGGAAGACACTGTTACTGAAAAGTATGGAGAGCAACAGAACTAGTGTACTAAGGAAGTGAGCAGACCACATGGCAATGGATCCAGGAGGCATATCAGAGGTCTATAGAGTCTTTTTGCCAACAACTTCATGGTAACAGTTGGAGATGGCAGGAATACTTCTTTCTGGCACTGACAGGATACATGGATAGGACAATCACCTTTGGAGGAAGAACTCTATGATCTGTAGACCTCTGCTCAAGACCCACTAACCACAGTGGCTCAGTGTATGAGTTTTGTTTTAGATGAATCGAAATAGAGAGACTAACTCAACTCCAACAAGCACTGAACAGCTATCAAATGCAATACATCATGATGGATCTTTTGCACTGAACACATCAGAAGGATGGCATCTTCACAGCAAGTACCTGCTACAAGACTTTATCCCAGCTCAATAGAAAATTTCAGAGGTGGTGAATGAAGAAAATATGGAAGTAAAGCACCTTACAAGGTCTCTTACGTGGGTTGCACAATGGCACATGAAGCTGTATTCACTCAATCTAACCTCTAGCACAGAGGTTTAACCCTGAGCAATAGATGCTTCGGGTGTGAAAGAGACACAGAAGATGCGAATAATCTATTTCTACACTGTTGCAGTTGCAACAAAGCTATGGCAGATGCACCTCACTATTTTTGGAGTCAAATTTGTTATCCCAAGAACAACTAAAGAACTCCTTTTTGCTGGACAGGGAAAGGAACTAGGAAGGCAAGAAGAAGTTTTGGAGAACTATTCCTGCATGTATATGGTGGTCAATTTGGAAGGAAAGATATCATAGAAGTTTGAGGGCAGAAAGGAAAATATCGACAGGTTAAAGTACATTAGTACAGTAGTCTTTCTTTTCTGGCCTTTTCGTGTAAGTTTCAAAATGTACACCACATGACGTAGATAGTTTATTGGAATTCCTCCGTCAGCTCACTGATAAGAGCAGCAAGGGGCTTGGTCGTTGTAAGGCTCCTGACTTACCCTGTTATGCAGCATCTTAGTGCAACTAATCAATACAAATCTTATTTACTTAACAAAAAATGTGATTTCTTTATATACAGTGTGTTCCACTGTAGCTTGCTACTCTAACAACAAACAACAATACCACAAGCGATTAAAGCTGAACAATGAGATGCATAGACATTATTTTGCAAACAATAACCATCCCTTCAATTTATGTGTTGAGTAAGATCATCAGCGTTCTGCTCTGTTTTTAATTTCCAAATAGACTTGTGATTTTTCTCATTTTGTGTCGAAGAAAAGAGTATAGGAGGAGTAACCATTCTGGCTAACCTAACAGAGCATTATAACATTTGAAAATTTCTAACGGAGTCAGATAATGTTTTCAATCAGAAAAGAAGCATTCACAGTGCTTCGCCTTTCTACATGAATGTTCAGGCTAGAGCCACTATTACCCTCTTTATTTTCCGTCAGCCACTATTACCTGGACACTTGTAATATTAGTCTAGTTAAAAGCAGTAGGAAAAGACATACAAACATAGCCCAGCCAATGCCTGTGATAATTCAAGGGTAAAAATGAACCCTATGATTGGCAACTAGAGAAGGTAAGGGAAAAGTACAAGGAAAATAGAAGAGGAAAAGAGGGGAAAAAAATTTTGTGGGTCCCACAAGAAGATCGTTACTCTCCACTTCCTTTCTTCTTTCTCTTGAAAACTTACAAGGGAAGGAAAGTGTACATTTCTCTTCCATTATCTTTCTTTCCCTTATTTCCAAGGAGGGAGGGGGGGGAGAAGAAAAGCTAAGCTAGCGAGAGAAAAAAAACACAAAACATAAACAGAGAGCGGCATGGATGAAGGAAACTGTACCTTCTCTGACAAGCAACGAACCAGACTCTGGGGTGGGGGGGGGGGGGGAAGAAAAGCTAAGCTAGCGAGAAAAAAAAATACAAAAAATAAACAGAGAGCGGCATGGATGAAGAAAAATAATTGAAGGAAACTGTACCTTCTCTGACAAGCAATGAACTGGACTCAAGGGGAACTCATCCCATAACTTCTTTAAATTCACTACTGATATACTTTGGTCACATATGCTAAGGTTGTTTTTCTGGTGAGGTGGCAGATTTTGGGAGTCTTGTTGATATTTGCCAGACGCATGAACAAAGAACCTCACCACAAGATCAATGCTTTGAAGTAAAGACAACATACAATCGAAGGATTGTGCATCTATCTGGGCTGTGGAGTGGATCAGTGGACTAAAGTCCTGGAAGCAGCTAACTAGAATGGGTAAGAGATCTGTCAACTTGTTGACAACACCAGAAAGACCTACAAAACAAATGACATCAGGATTCAGATTTAGCAATTCTCGACAAAAACAAAGCCAAATAAAGTCATAATGAATGCAGATGGGAGCTATATCTCATTATATCCCAACAGATGATCACCCAACTGCAAATGATGGTTACATCCCAACATTAAGCAACAATAATAATATTACTTTCAATGAAAATTTTCTCCTATTTATACCTTTACCTTTTCAAAAAAAAAAAGAATTTTCTCCTATTTATACACTTCATAATGGATATCCGATCTAAGCATCAAGGAGGACCTCAAGACTAATGTTGTGGAGACATTTGTTTTCGGGTTAATTAACTTAAACCCTCATAGGCAGTCTCTCCACTAGCTCACATGTGATCCTAAAGACACTTTTAAATTTAAGAAAAAAAAGAGCAAGATCCTGTCAGCGAGTTACTTGTGTAAAGGAAGTAACATCACCCGGGTTACATCTATAGATGAATATAATCGTAAAAATAAAAGATCCTGCTTAATTAGTCTGGTTGTGTAAAATTTTCAACGCTTACTAGCCACCATCTGTGATTATGTGTAAGTAGCAATCACATTCTCTTTAAATTATTTCAGTTCTGCTCCAATGCCCAAATCTCAATGTAGTAATTTTATGTGTTAAATATGCTTCGGTGTTGAGGAAGGTTCAAAATCAGAAGTTCTGTTAACAGCCCCTCCTTCATCCTCACAGAACAATTTGATGAAATAGACGGCCATCTTTTATCTTTTCTAAGAAAAAGAGTAACTCCACTAAAAAGAAGCGGAAAGGGAGCAGAAAGTGAGCCCTTAACAGAAGAGAAAGGGAAATGAAAGCAAGAGATAACCAAAATTATCATTCATGAAGAATCCAATTCTCAACCAAGGTCTTCTATACGTTCTGGCCCTCCAATGCTCAGGGATCAGATCAGTGTGTTTAATAGCGATATACACAAAAAAGGGACAAGGTCCTTGGGGCATGAAATGAAGGACTAGATGTGAAGCACACTATTTACAGAAAGTCAAAAAATACCAAACACATGTGAATTTATTACTATGGTAATCAAATTGCAATTAAAGTAACTCATTGCGACATCCAATATACAATAATGCCGACGTCAATCCAACTCTTCAAAGTTAAGATTCAAAGAACCGATCACTTTTTGCTTGGATCACTTTACAGCCATTGTTTGAAGTGCATGACTTCATATATGAAGCAATAACCCTCGCTGTGCAAGCGACGAAACAATGGATTTTAATAACACTGGTTTAGATATATTGAATCTTTTCCCTAACTGCATTTCTTGTCTCAAGCTGTTTATCAAAGGTGAAAGGCATTGCTAAATTTGGAACTCACAAGTCAATCTCTTTAATCTCTTAGCATTGCTTTTAAAAGGACAAACATGCTTAACCAGACTGCTGAGTCATGTGACTACTTTACCCCATCATATAAAGCATAGAGTTAACTCCATATTCTTTTGCCTCCCACCTCCCAAAAGAATAGCCCTGGTAATTGATTCACAAAGTACATTATGTAACTAAAAAAGGCAGTTCAGACAAGATAAGCAATGTGTGTTGGTTTAGTTGTGTTAAAATATTCTACTTATACAATGTGTAGTATCTAGTCAAGTAAGGGGCCGTTTGGTTCACAATAAGGTTATCCCAGGATTGTAATCCTGGGATTATAATCCCACCTTCTACATGGGATAGATAATACCAAGATTTTGGTATAAAATTTATACCAGTATTAACTAATACCAATAACCAAACGGTGGATAGATGCAATCTGAAATTTAATACCGGGACCTAATCCCCGTAACTAAACGACCCTTAAGAGTTTCAAACTGTTTCTGACCTAGCATCAGAGCTCCCAACAATTGTCCTTTAGCTGGTAGTAGGCCAATGCCAGCTTATGCTCAAGGTTTTATCACTTTGCTCTCCCTATACAAGTCATGCACTAAGAAAGAGACTATGGCTTCGTAGTTGCAGTTAGTTCAACTAGCACAGGAGTATGGAAGGCAGTTAAAGGAAAGCAGTATTTCAACTTTGACTTGGGTGATGGGAAAAAGCTGAGATTTTGGGAGAATTCATGGTTGGGACATGGCCTTTAATGGAATAGTTCTAAACTTAAACAGAATTGCTACTCAACAGGATGTTACTGTTGCACAGTATAGGAAGAGGGTTGATTTGAATCTCAAATTTGGCCAATGTCAGGACTGGGAGATAGATGATGTGGCAAACTGCTAGGAATGCTGGAATTGAGTGGAGTGGAAAGAAGCAAAGGAAGATTAAATAATCTGGAGGGGCGACTGTACAGAAAGTTCTCCATCAAGTGGATACAATCTCTTCAGAACAAGGAGCCAGCAAGAAACTGAAAGCAGAAAGCCTTGCTTATCTGTTTCCAAAGGTAACTAACCAATAAAAGTGTCCTGTAGATAACCAATAAAAGCATGTTGTTTTGGCTGCATAGCCCTACATGATAGTAAAGCCTGATGCAAGATCAGAAAAGGAACTACTATATGTAGCATATGCTATGTGTATTATGCAGATATGGAAGACTCATGAGTCTGTAACATTTTTTTCCCTTATGGAGGTCTAGCAGATCGTACCAGGCAATATGAAGGAAGCAGTAATGAGGTGGAAAGCAGTGAAGATAAAGAAGTTCAAGAAAGTTTGGATCACTACACCATGGTGCATTTGCTGGAGCATCAGGAGAGAAAGATCAGAGACGCTTTGAAGGAAGGGCCACTCCATTACATTTTCTGAGAGCCAATTGTTTGAAATATTTTAGCTTTTCCGCGTAAATGGGATCTATTGAATGATGAAGAGGATACTAAAGAACTTATCAGCTCCTTTACCTGCAGACTCGTAAAAGGGAGACTGGAATTTATGCTGTAAATAGAGCAACTGGTTGATTCAAGTATGAATGAAACCTTTTGCTCACCTTTAAAAGAAAAGAAAAAAAGAAAAATCTACAGAATCAGATCTATTCTGGAATCCTTTCCTGATGTTACTGCCAGGGAAATCTGCAGATTTATTTATGCTGCAAAAATCTGTGCCGCAAAAAAAGTTTAAAACGACTCTTGTCCAGAAAGCAAAGTATCTTAATATCAACCACAGTTACCTACGGTCCAGCTGACACTACTAGTTTTTACCGTATTCATTACATCCAAAAACGTAACATATGTTGAGTGCTTTGATCACACATTGCTACTATACCAATAAGATCGTTCTAATATAAGAGTCTATGGGCCTAGAAAATCATAAAACTACAACGCTAGAACTCAGGACTCAGGAACAACATCCAAGCATTACTAAAACGATAACAATTGCCTTATAATAATATTTAAAACTTCTTTAAAT
>AWOL01S0193978.1:0-16269 GCA_000715115.1 Nicotiana otophora | reverse complement strand
AGCATATATAGGGGACACCTGGCTCCTTCTCTATCTGCTATTTTCTTTCTTCCCACATTTTTATCACCTTATCTTTACTTTGAAAGGAACAGTTTTAGAGATGGCATTATTAGTGATGAAATTGTGTGGCACTAATTCATCGTAATTAGAGTATTAATAGAACTTAAGAGCGTTGGTGAAGTAGTAATTGGTTAATTATGAGATGGTAATAAGGCTTGGTTCAGGGACAATTACTTCCTTACTCCCTCCGGTTCCAGAGGCGGATCTAGAATTTTAAGTGTATGGATTCCTAAAAAAATCTCAAGTTAATATATAATAATAACTGAATTAATGGACTTGGTTCCAAACTAAATATTCTTATACATTTAATAAATTTTTCAATGCAAATACAGGATCTAGACAAAAGTTACTGGGTTCACGGGAACCCGTAGTTATTGTGCTGGATTCGCCCCTGTCCGGTCCACTTTAAGTAATATTTTGGCATTTTTTTTTTGTAGTCCACAATATTTAATTTTTTCATATATCAAGAAGGAATTAATTTCTTCTTTCCAAAGTTGTCCGGGGAGTAAAGAGCCTAGAAGTAGTTTGTTAGGAGTATATTTCAATTAGCAAATTAAGGTTAATATGGTCAATTTTATTATTAATTAATGCTAAAAGGTGAATTCCTTAATATGTGTGAAAAGAGCAAAAATATCACTTAAATGGACCGGAGGAAGTAATCAATATTTGAACTTCTTACTTTATTGTAGACTTGCATTACTTAATTAATTCACTAATTGACACTGTAAAAATAGAACGAAAATAAAAATAAATGACCTTTAATTTTCTCAAAACGTCTAAAACGGTTAAAATTAAAAACATACCACCCCATATAAACATCATGATTGAATTAATTGACTATCCAGTCTACTTTAATTAATTTTTTTGGATGTTTTTACAAATATTAATGATTCACTTTTTAATATTAATTAACAATAAAATTGATCATATTAACCTTAATTTATTCATTAAAAATATAATAAATACTCGTAGGTGTTTACCCGTAAAATGGTACAGTTGAATTTACGTAGTTTATAGACAAGTTAATTAATTTGATCCAAAAATAACAGATGAATTAAACAGAAATACAAGACTTAGCCTTAAGATTGAAGTAGATGACAGATATCGTGGTTCCGGGCGTAGAACTACCGGAAGCAATAAGAACAACGCAAATAAGCAAAAAAATAAAGTGTTATTAAGCTTCCGATAGAGTATAATGCTTGTTTGTCAGAAAAATCGTCATCTTTACAATGATGATAGAGCTCACTATTTATAGCTACACCTAGAGAACAAGGTCCTAGGATTAAGCTCTTGTTTAATGACAATTATGAGGGCCATTGAAGGATATGTAACAGTGAGCAATGAATGTCATATTCTCTGCAACAGACCATGTACTTAATGCTATAGAATATTCTTCATTGAATGCTACTAGATGGCTGCACTAATTTTGTCGTTATGAGTATCATTCTCTCCGGTGAGAAGCGAGATCATTGCTTTCGGGTTTAGCCTTCGGTTCCACGTGTTGCTTTCTCATGCAATCATTAAAATATGAACATATTTTATCCCATACAGATAGTCCCCCTGCTTTTCGGTGGCATAACTTTGTGTCACCGGAAAGTTGGTAGAAGTACCTTTTTCGGCGGAAAATTTATTGATCCCATCTGAAAAGTTTTTGACGGTTGATTAGACGCATGTCTCTCCGTATTTAATGTCCTGAACATGCGTCGTCCTACGATTTAGCATTATTTTTGCTGGTTATCGAGGTAATTATTGCCACGATTTGAGTCGTCTATATTTTTACTTATACGCATCAAATCTCTTCATTTACACTTCATAATTTTTGTACACTTTCTCAAACTCTCTTTACTCCACTCGTACTCTGTCTTCAAGCTTTCTTTAACCTTCTTCCTGAGAGAGAACTTCCCTACTTTTCTGATAAGAAATGACATCCTCTTCGAGAAATCCTAATTCTTCAAAGAACAAAGGTAAAGATGATGATGTCGTTTCTCCTACGGTAAGCACTATAATCCCAAAGAGTCTTGTCACGACAAAAGATTTTTAAGAGAAGTTTTCTTCCGCTAACCTTCGAACGTGGGATGTTGGCGTGTACCCTTCTTCTATCCATCCTTCCAGCATCCCCGCTATGAAAAAAGACTACAATTTCCAAGATTTAGACATTAATCCCCTAGATCTGGCGGAGCGTATAGCCATACCCAAGAAGGGTTTCACGTATTTTTATACGTATCCCTTCACTTTGGGCCATTCTCATTGAGCGGGGAGCTTGATTTCGTTATTGTGGAATTTTGCATTCATTACCAAGCGAGCCTGGAATATATAAGTCCTTTTGTATTGAGGACAATCGCTTGTCTTCGGCGTTTGTGCCAGGAGACGGGAGATGAGCTAACCGTAGCTCGGTTAATAAATCTCTATTCCCCCAAGATTTTTCGCGGGTGGGTGATAAACTTTAGCAGACGTGGCCACCATGCCCTATTGGCCAGCGAGGATGATGACAACAACCGTGGTTGGATGGAACGGTTCATTGCAGTTGCTACCAAGGACATCATTCCAGCCACGACGTCATCCTTTCTGGAGTCGTGGAACCATGCTCGTAAGTCCATCTTTTATCCCTTCTTCTAGTTAAAGGTCATCCCATGTTGTTAGTGATTCTTTCTCTTTTACTTGTTTCAGTAACTCGGTGTGTTCCACTGCGAGTTGAAGGTTTGGACCAGTTGGTCCAAAAGATTTTGGACGTCACTAAGCCAGAAACCCGTACGTGGAAGGAATTAGCCCTCAAAAATCATGGTAAGTAAATCTCATCTCCTTTTTCCCTTTTATGTAAAAAAGTTGTTTACCTCTTTTTTCCTTTGTTGAATTCAGGTCTACCCCAGGGTTCAGTTGTTGTCCCTGAGGAGGACGTTTTGGCTGATCCTAATGATGCGGCGAGGCTGTTGCAGAAAGCCTTTACGCAAACAAGTATTTTCGGGCCTACTTTTGGTGCAAGTACTTCTTCTGGGAGTCCCCGGCCAGAGAACGAGCAACAAAAAAGGAGACACTCATCCTCGGCCAGGGGAACAAATAAAAAGGCAAATAGCACAACACCCGAGTCGTCTTTGGATGTTATGGTGATGAGCGACGCGCCCGATCCGGTCCCAAAAACTGTGGTGATCGATGATGATGGAGAAGTCAATGATGATGCGGATTCTTTATATAGAGGGCTACGACCTTCGTCAACTCAACGGAATGCCCACTTTGTTGAATTAGCTACACCAACCGAGGATGATGCCTCGGCACTCTAGGGAGAGTTTGATGTGGTAGAAGATGCTAACTCACGCTTCCGAGTCCCAGCTGTCGCGCCTGGTACTATAGGGCTAAGTATCAGGCCTCTTCAATCTTGGATTGACGAGCAACCATCAACCAGTACTGCACCTGTCGCAGCCGATTCTCGCCCTACAACGTTATCTGCTTCATCTCCCTCTTCTCAAACTTAGGCTTCGCCACCAGCAGCTGCTACATCATTTCTGCCAGCCGCAGCTTCCCGAGAAGAGGATGTCCCTCTTCCCCAGACCCCAGTTCATGGGAACCTGGGGAAAAATGATGTTGCTCCCTCAGAAGATCCCCAAAGGAGGAGGAGCCCCACCCTCTCGATTTCCACTGGATGCAATATGTTATCCCCGCCGGTAGAACTTACTAACTATCTGAAGCCCCTGGCTTGAGAGAATGATTGGGAAAATATATAAACTCTCTCGGGACAATGTTTGTTGAATAATGTCATGCACAACGCAACAGTGGTATAGACTTTGTTTTCTTCTATTGTTTCTTCTACTTGTGTTATGGCAAAGTTTTGAATTTGTATTCTTGCTTTGCAGGCCAATTTCCTTGCCTCGGAGGGCCTTCAAAGGTTGATTCGTGATAAGGAGGAACTTACCTCCGAGCGGGATCAAATTTCGGCCGAGAGGGACCAAATTGACGCTCGCCTCTCAGAACTGGGAACTCGAGTTGCTGAGGTTATTGAATTAGAGGCTCGGTTGCAGCAAAGGGAACAAGAAACTTAGCCAAGAGATTGTTCCATTAAGGGCACAATATGAAGAAACTAAGGCCAAATGGGTTGAAGTTCATAATGTTGTCATTGCTACATCCTGTCATGAGGCTGCCTCTGTTGAAAGATTGCATAATTTGGAGCTAACCTTAAACTCCAAGGCTGAAGAGCTTTCTATTGTCGAGGAAAAGCATGCCCGGTTGGAGAGGAAATATAAAAAATCTTAGGGCGTAATAAGATTTATGGCTCCGATATCCGTGATTTTAAAGCTAGCCTCCAATCTATGAGATTCGCGCGAGACACCCTCGTTACTGAGATCGGCCAGCTTAAAGGAGAACTTCAGCACCGAGCGACATCCCTCTTTGCTAAAAAGAATATATGCTATGCATAGCATGAAAAGGAAAACCTTGGAAGAGGCTAAAACGGGTGTCATTGATTTAGATGCTGAAATCGTTAAAGCCCGTGAGCTGGAGTTGGTCGCAAAAAGGGGTCTTCCGCCCAGACCTGACGCTACCGATTCTTCTGGTTCCGGTTTTGAGTTCTCGGGAAATGAAGAGGAACCGGAAGGTAAAGATGTTGAAGACCAAAATGACGAAGGCCAAGATATCGAACTGGCGGTGGATCTACCTACTTGTCTTGGGGGCGCAGATGCTTCTCTTCCTCCGAGTTCCAGAGATGCAACAACTTAGTTTTTGATTTCTTTTATGTTGGTACTATTTGGCACATTTGTTTTGTAAAAAATACTTTTTCTTTCAAGTATAAGTTTCCCTTACTGCGTACTTTTGTTTAAAACTTTGCGCAAGTTTGCTATTTGCATCTTTTTTTGTTTAAGTGTTTGCGCAAGGTTTACTGTTTGCGTCTAATCATGCAAGGCTTTGAGTGTATTTTCCCCCGAAAGCATTTGGATTCTGGGCATAAGTTCTTCTGAAATCAACCCTTTACGTGAGGTTTGTTTATAAGAGAGGGCCCTCTTATGTTTACGGTGCTCTTGAAGAGGACGTATCATGTTCATTACGGCATTAGCATTTGAAGTACCGATTTAACTTTTAAATGATAAAATCAATTCATCATTCAGACAAGAAACAAGATAGAAATAAAAGGACTTCACTTTATTCCTTCCATTTTCAAAAGTACATAAGCATTCGTTGTGCTATAGAGAAATTGCCATTTCTTGTGGCTAACTTGTACAACTTGTTTCTACGCGGTTGGTCGTGCAGCCCCCGGTCCCGATGATACAATTATATTTCTGGGTTTCGTATTCCGGTCGAAGTGGCAGTCATTGTTGCCATATCCTCATATCATTCCCTCATTATTCGAATGCGAAGAATGCGAATTAGAACACTGGGAGTTTTATACCTTCAAGGATTCCACTAGTGAATTGCTAGATAATCTTTAGTTCGGTAATAAACTTCACTCCCCCTTAGGAATTTATTTTGTCGATCCAAAGATTATCTAACAATCCCCCAATGACTTACACTTGTGAACGGCCGGGTAATCTCTGTTCGACAGCAAACTTAGCTTCCCTGTAGGAACTTTGCTATCGAGCCAAAGACTATCTAACCACTCCGTAGTGGTTCTTCGCTTGTGTCCCTTGTCATTAAAAGGTCTTATTACTGCTATTGAAGCTTTCTTCGTAGTATGCTTTCCGTTGCTGCCTCGTTAAAAACCTTGCCAGAAAAAATCCAATTGGGATAAGAACCGAACGAAGGAAAAAAGAGTGCAACACATACTTTCAGTACATGTGACGTTCATCAGCAATAGTATCTCTTGAGATATGCCACGTTCCAGTTATTTGGCAACTTTTCTCCATCTTGATTCTCTAACTCGTATGAGCCTTTTTCGATGAAGGCTGAAACCCGTTAGGGTCCATCCCATGTTGTACCTAGCTTTCCCGCATTGAGTTCCCGAGTGTTCTGAGTTACTTTCCTTAAAACCAAGTCCCCTACTTTGAAGTAACGGAGTTTGGCTCTTCGATTGTAATATCTCTTTGTTTGCTACTTTTGCACTGCCATCCTTATGTACGCCAAGTTCCTGTGTTCGTCGAGCAGGTCCAAATTGACTAACATTGCTTCACTGTTTGCTTTTTCATTTGATCAAAAAGGCCTCACGGTAGGTTCACCGACTTTTATCGGGATCAGGGCTTCTGCCCCGTACACAAGAGAAAAAAGAGTCTCCCCCATGCTTGATTTGGTTGTTGTTCGGTACGCCCATAGTACACCTGGAAGCTCTTCGGGCCATTTTCCTTTAGCTGCTTCCAATCTCGTTTTAAGATTTTGTAAGATCACTTTGTTTGTTGATTCTTCTTGGCCGTTTATGCTCGGATGATAAGGTGATGATGTTATCCTCTTGATTTTCAAATTTCGAGGAATTTTGTGATTTTGCGCCTATAACTTATGGTCCGTTGTCGGAGGCTATTTCTTTTGGTATCCCAAATTTGCAAATTATGTTCT
Source organism: Nicotiana otophora (assembly GCA_000715115.1). NCBI lineage: Eukaryota > Viridiplantae > Streptophyta > Magnoliopsida > Solanales > Solanaceae > Nicotiana > Nicotiana otophora. Next base: position 9,744 of record AWOL01S0193978.1, on the reverse strand, counting down.
CCCACAAGAAGTCTACCACTTCACGTTCGTCGATATTTTGAAAAGGACTTGCTTCAACCCACTTAGAAAAATAATTAGTTAAAATCAAAAGAAATCTTACCTTACCGGGGGCTGTGGCAGTGGTCCCACAGTATCCATTCCTCACTTTATGAACGACCATGGTGTCAGAACCGAGTGCAGTGGCTCTACCGGTTAATGTACCAATGGTGCATAGCATTGACATTTATCGCATTCTTAAACATAAGCTTTGGCGTCTTGTTCCATTCGAGGCCAATAATATTCTGCCCTTATTAATTTTAGTACTAAGGAATCTGCGCCCGAGTGGTGCCTGCAGATCTCTTCGTGGACTTCTCGCACAACATAATTAGCCTTGGAGGCTCTCAAACATCGGGCCAACGGACCTTGGAAAGAATTTCTGTATAAGTGACCTCCTTTGAAACTATATCGTGCTGTCTTAGTTCATAGCATCTGAGATGCCTTAGGTCCTCAGGCAGTTTCCCGTGTTCGAGAAAATCGATAACTTCGTTTCTCCAATCCTAGGCCAAATTAGTCGTGTTTACCTTGTAATAGCTATCTGCGTCCAGTACCGAGTGCATAAGCTGCATGACTGTACCGGAGTCCGATCCTTTCACTTTCATAGACGAGCCAAGGTTAGCTAATGCATCTGCTTCTACATGTTCTTCCCTCGGGATATGCGTGATTGACCACTCCCGGAATCGAGCGAGCAGAGCCTTAACCTTCATTACGTATTGTTGCATGCATTCCTCTTTGGCTTCGAAGATCTCGTAGACCTGATTTACCCAATTCGAGCCTTGCAATCAAAGCTTCATACTCTGCCTCATTATTAGTCAACAGGACCGTTCTTATGGCCTGCCTTAGGCTTTCCCCCCAAGGCGTGGTTACTACTATACCGAGCCCGGACCCCTTTACGTTGGAAGCTTCATCCGTGAATAAACTCCAAACTCTTGATGTTGATTCTGACACCATCACTGCTTCTTTGGTGGCCAAAGATAACGGTCCTGGACTGAAATCGGCCACACAGTCGGCAAAAACATGAGACTTAATCTTAATCCTAGGTTTATATTCTATGTCAAATTCACTCATTTCGACGGCCCACTTGGCCAGCCTATCCGAAAGTTTGAGTTTATGAAGGATATTCCACTGGGAAAAGGTAGTCACCACTACTATCGGATAATATTGGAAACAAGGCCTTAGTTTTCGAGCGGCAACTACGAGAGCTAAGGCTAATTTATCTAGATGTGGGTAGCGAGTTTCTGCTCCCGTTAAAATTGTACTAACGTAATAGATAGAAGATTGTGTACCTTCGTCCTCACAGAACAGAACAACACTTACCTCTACCTCTGAGACTGCTAAGTAGATCAACAACGTGTTGCCTTCTTCCGGTTTCGATGGTAATAGAGGGCTAGAAAAATACCTTTTTAAATCCCTCAAAGCCTGTTGACATTCTGGGGTCCGTTAGAAGTTACTCTTCTTATTGAGCAGTGAGAAGAAATGATGGCATTTCTTCGAAGACCGGGAAGTGAATCTGCCCAAAGCGGCTAATCTCCCGTTAACCTCTGAACCTTTTTTACGCTTGACAGATGGTTCGGTATATTTCCGATGGCCTTAATTTTATTGGGGTTAATCTCGATCCCCCTTTGTGACACCAAGAATCCCAAGAACTTACTAGAGCTAACCCCGAACGCATATTTATCGGGGTTAAGCTTCATGTTGTGCTTCTTTAAGATATCAAAAGTTTCTTGCAAGTGTTTGAGGTGATCACCTGCGTTCAAATACTTAACGAGCATATCATCTATGTAAACTTCCATGGGTTTCCCTATTTTTCTTTCAAACATCTTGTTCCCGAGCCGTTGATAAGTGGTTCTGGCATTCTTTAGCCCGAAGGGCATCACGTTGTAACAATATGTGCCGAAATTCGTGATGAACGAAGTTTTTTCCTGATTTTCCAGGTCTATTTTGATTTGATTGTACCTATAGTAAGCATCGAGGAAACTCATTAACTCGTGCCCGGCCATTGCATCAATCATTTGTTCAATGTTTAGCAATGGGAAAGAATCTTTTGGGCACGCCTTAATTAAGTCCTTATAGTCTACGCACATGCAAAATTTATTCTTCTTCTTTGGAACTATTACTACGTTGACTATCCTGTCGAGATACTTTACCTCTCGAAATGAACCGATATCAAGTAGGCGAGTTACCTCTTCCTTGACGAATTTATTTCTGGACTCGGCAATAGGACGTTTTTTCTATCTTACCGGAGGAATGCTATGATCCAAGCTTTGCTTGTGTACGGACACTTCCGATGGGATACCTGTAATATTCGCATGCAACTACGCAAAACAATCGACATTAAATTTAAAACCTAACCTGAGTTCAGGGTGCAGTCCTGTTCCCAAGTGGAATTTTCTCTCCAAGAATTTCTCGAACAATGCGACTTGTTCAAGTTCTTCTACTGTGGACTTTGTCGCGTCCGTCTCTTCTGGTACCTGGAAATACCTTGGCACATAATAGGATTTCGACGCCCCTTCCCCCCGGTTGACTTCCCCTCGGTTGTTCCTTCCCTTTGCTACTAGAGACTAAGATTGTATTTATTGCCCTTGTTGCCGGTTGGTCACCTCTTATTTGTTTAACTCCCTCGGGAGTTGGAACTTTCAGCAACTGATGATACATTGACGGCACAACCTTCATTTCGTGCAGACATGGTCTCCCCAAAATGATATTGTAACCTATAACGCCGTCTACTACCTGGCAATAGGTCGTCTTCATCACCCCTCGGTAGTCGTGGGCAACAAGATTTCTCCCCGGATGTTCACGCTTGCCAGATTGAACCTGACGAGGAGTTGTATGGCAGGAATGATACTTCCAATGAGCTTGGCTTTCTCCAACACTCTCCATTGGATGATATTGGCCGAACTTCCCGGATCCACCAGAATACTTATAATCTTAAAATCTAAGACATTTAGATAAATTACCAGGGCGTCATTATGCGATAGCAGTAGTCCATCAACATCTTCCTCCGTAAAAGTGATGTTGTCTTTAGCAACTTCCCAGAGTTTTTTATTGTGAGTGACTGATAATTTCGTCATTTTCGCCACAAAAAATGTAACCACGTTGATCTTGTTCCCTCGAAAATCATATTGATCATCAAGCGTGGGGGATCTTCTCCTTATTTCGAAGGCTCCGCATTATCATGACTACAAACTGTAGTTATTTTTAGCCCAATCGCTTAAAAATTCCCTCAGATGGTTATTTTTTCAACAATGTTGCCACCTCTTCGCGCAGATGACGGCAGTCCCCAGTCCGGTGACCGTTGGTTTTGTGGTATTCGCACCATAAATTAGGATCCCTCTGGCCGGGATCAGATCTCATTGGCTTCAGGAATCGTGCTTCTTTAATATTCCTCATGGCCAAAACCAGCTCCACTATGCTGACGTTGAAGTTGTACTCGGAAAGCCTGGGTAGGAAGAATTTGATGTTTCCTTGTTCTGCAACAACCTGTTGTTTTGGCCGTGACCGGTTCTACTATCGGTAGTGAATCTGTACGCCGATCAAAAATCTCTGTCGCGTCCTTCGGCCCCTTCATAGGGCAAAACCTGACTCCTCGAGGATCATTGATCTGTATCGAAATTATCTTTCGATTTCTCTTTATTCTTCTCCCGGTCCCGACCCTTAACCGACGCCGGAAAACCGAGCTAATCATCTTCAATCCTTATTTTCGACTTGTATCGATTATGAACATCCGCCCAAGTTGTTGCCTGAAACTCGGGCAAACTTTCTCTCAACTTCCGGGAAGCGTCAGAACTTCTCGGATTCAGACCTTTGGTGAATACTTCAACTGTCCATTCATCCGGAACGGCTGGTAGAAACATTCTTTCCTTCTGGAACTTGGTTACAAATTTCCGCAGTAACTCAGATTCTCCTTGCGTAAGCCTGAATATATCGGCTTTTCGGGCCTGTACTTCTCTAGCCCCGGCATGGACCTTGATGAAATAATCCGCGAGCATCTTAAAGGAGTCTATGGAATGCTTGGGCAAAAGCGAATACCACGCAAGTACTCCCTTCGTAAGAGTTTCCCCGAATTTCTTCAGCAAAATAGACTCGATCTCGTGGGGAGCTAAATCGTTTCCCTTCACCGCCGTCGTATAAGTGGAGATATGCTCATGAGAATTTGGAGTCCCATCATACTTCGGTACATCTAGCATCTTAAACCGCTTCGGGATCAGTTCTGGTGCCGCGTTTGTTTTGTACAGCAATTGTGTGTATTTCTTTGAAACTGACCCTTTCAGCACTGGTGGTGTGCCCAGAATTTGATCCATTGGGGCATTTACTTCCCTCATAAATTGCATAAGTTCGATTTTAAAGGCGTCACTGGTGTCACTCACGTTTTTGTGACCGGATCTGTTTCCCCCGGCACCATCGGAGCTGACCTCCCCCCTCGGGGTGTTGTTGTCGACCCTCTGTGTCGCTTGATTTGCGAGAGCACCGGGAAGAACTGGGCTTTGCCCATTCACATTGTTGGAAGCGCCCGACAACGCCTGATTTAGTTCCTTCATGACCTTAACCTACCTTGTGAGATAGCCTATAATGGCCTCATGTTGCTCTTGCAAGACCCTGACCGCTTCGACGACGTGCTCTTCTTCAGCATTATCAGGAGTTGCCTCCCGAACAAGTCGCGGATCGGCCGGCGTGGATCGGCGTGACCTTATTCCCCTCGTTGCGGGTATCACTGATTGAATCCTTGTGCTGAGGCTGATTTATTTGGGCCTCAACATTGTGTGTATTTTAACACCATTATCTGCCATTTTTAATAATTTTTGCTAAGAACAAAGAATCAAACAAGTTAGTAACAGATGCAGGGATCAATTCAATTACACGATTGTCTATGCCCCACGGTAGGCACCAAATTATTTATCCGTAAAATGATACAGTTGAATTTATATGTGATTTATAGTCAAGTGACTTAATTTGATCCAAAAATAACAGATGAATTAAACAGAAATCCAAGACTTAGCCTTAAGATTGAAGTAGACGGCAAATATCGTGGTTCCAGGCGTAGAGCTACCAGGAGCAATAAGAACAACACAAATAAGCAAGAAAGTAAAGTGTTATTAAGCTTCTGATGGAGTATAATGCATGTTTATCAGAAAATTCGTCCTATTTACAATGATGATAGAGCTCACTATTTATAGCTTCGCCCAGGGAACAAGGTCCTAAGATTGAGCTCCTCTTTAATGACAATTATGAGGGTCATTAAAGGATATGTAATTGTGGGCAATTAATACCATATTCTCTATAACAGACTGTGTACTTAATGATGTAGAATATTCTTCATTGAATGCTAACGGATAGCGGCATTAATTTTGTCGTTATGAGTATCATTATCTCCGGTGACAAGCGAGATCATTGCCTTCGGGTTTAGCCTTCGGTTCCCCGCGTTGCTTTCTCATGAGATCATTAAAATATGAACATATTTTACCCATACACTATGTTCTTTACTCTAAGGACAAATTTTAAAAAAAAAGTTTTTCGTTTTTGATATTTGCAAAAGTTAAATATTATAACTCATAAATAAAATATCAAATAATCAATTAAAGTTAACCGAAAAGAATAATTTATTAAGGTTTGGTCCTTGACTTTTGGGGTCCTCACCCACCAAAAATCCAAAACGTGGCATAAACCCTCAACTTTATCTTTCTCCTCATTATTGTAACTTTTAGTGCTACTTGTCCTATCTCTCTAAGTCCTAATGTATTTGTGTCCAACTCCTATATGGTCCCTTTTTTCTTGTTTCTCTTCCTTTCCTTTCTATTTCTCATCGTTTTACTATATTGACACGTTGTATCTACTTCTCTTCTTCGTTAGACAATTTGTACCAAACTCCATTTTTGTTGTCTTTTTTCCTTTGAATTTTGATTTATATTTTCTTAATATATTGCTTTTGAACAAATAGTACGCTCTAGCCAAAAAAAAATAAAATAATAATACGTAAGAATCCTTTCTTGTGCAATATCACAATAATTTATTCTGATTGTAAGGTTAAATACCTCAAAAAGAAGAAGAATTTCCATAGAATAGAACAAAAGACAAAAAATCTTCTTTTGGTGCTATGAACTACGTAGTCACTCAGCATTTTAGAAATTAATCTTCCCATCCTTGAATTTGTTTTTCTCTTCTCCATTAGCCAAAAGGGTAATTCATGCAAAAGAAAGCAGAATAAACGAAATTCCTTAATGAAAAAAATTAATATTCGAAAAAATGGTGAACTTTTTAATGGAAAATTTCTTCCCTTTTTGGGAAAACTAAAGTTTTTCAAACAATCCATCGTTTCCGTATTTACCCTAACTCAATAATTATATAACATAAGTTTTCACATACACTATCTTAGCAACTTGTATAAAACAGAATATTTACGCATGAACTTACTTTAGTACCACAAGGCCTTTGAGGTGGAGCTTTTATTTGTGGTATTTTTACACAAATAGCAGATTTAGTTTACTGTTTATATAATTATACCCATTGAATTACCCATATATTATATATATTTTGACTATTTTTAATTTAAAGAGTTGGTTGGTCGGCTATTTAAATTATCATTCTTTATTTGTTGTGAGTTGCGACTGTGATGAACAAGGCTACGGATGGCTCTGATGTACACCCCAAATCGGTGGTCGGTGGGCTATGGCCCAGACAACTAAGATATTGGGCCAATCTTAGCCCAACTAAGACCACATGTCCGTATAATCGGGTAGAAATGACATCAGGTAGCCGCTCTAAAGTGTTGATATTTAGTTGGGGTGTCAATGGTTCGGTTTGGCCGGTTATTTTATAAAATTTGTACCATATCAAATTTTTCGTTATTTCATTTCATATAACCAAAATTAGACTTTTCGAAACCGTCTCAATCGTCTCGGTTTCTCTTCGATATCGGTACGGTTTGGTTAATTTTTCGATATTTTTTTAAAATGTCATGCAAGAGTCGCTAGTTAAAGTTAGAATGCAATAATGTGTACTTGCATAGGACTTTGGTAAAACTCTATAGCTAGATACTTTTATTATTTTAAAAGTGATGATCAAAGGAACATGAAAAATAACCAGAATAGAGATTCATCCCAGTATTCTATGGTAGTGTAAAATAAATTAAGCAAAGACATGAGAAATATAAATTATACGAGTGGATATATAAATTTAGTTGGGACACAAGAATAGAGCTTAATAAAAGATTAATATCCAACAAAAGAAAGCTAAATTATATGAGAGGAAAGATATCCAATAGACAGTGGCTTGCTACTTAAGATCATTGGAATACCTAGTGGCTAGCTACTCAAGATGTTATAACTAATTTAGTTTAGATACGAGTAGTATAATAAGTTTGGATGTTGGGACCTTGAATATTAATTATTGGTCACTTGTAACCATTTCCATAATCCCAAGACCCAAGAAAAAAAAACCTTTTTGTTAGTTTAAAACTTAGTATATAAAATATATTTTTCATATATAAATTTATTCGGTATGGTTCGGTATTTTTTCGATTTTTTTTATAAAATTAAATACCTACCCTATTATTCGGTACGGTTAAAAGTTTATATAAAAACCTACGGTTTTATTAAAATAAACCTCATAATCAGTTCGGTCCCGTTTGGTTCGGTCAATTTAGTCGGTTTTTAAAGATCGATTGACACCCCTAATATTTAGGAGTAAGTCAATATATCCTGAATTTCAGTTTTTAAGTTTAATTTTTCGAAACATAAATATTATGAGTTGTCCTGAATTTATAATTTTTAGTTTAAAATTTCATAACTAAATAAATACTGATTAATTCTTAAATAGCAGCCCTAAAAATGACTAACATCATCATACGTTCAAAATTGTCTCCTGTCATCAGATTTAGGGGTGCCTAAGACATTATCCGTGTCCAACTAAACCCTTGATTTGGACTGTGTTTAACAAATCAGTAGGAGTCACTAATTTAGGAGATAAATTTTTTCAAAAATAACGATTCATAATTTTCAAAAATAAAATTGGAATAGATGACCTAGCATGCCTTTAAACAATTTTTGGTGATGACTTCATGTGAAAACCATTTTCTTACAACATTTTGTTACTTTCATTTTTCAAAGCCCCTTCCCTTTTCCCATTTCACAAAACTTACAAAAGCAGGGGTGGAGCCAGCCTTTCGGCTAGGTTCATCTCAACATGATACATTACTTCGACGCAGATAATAAATTTTTATGTAAATATTTTTAAAAATTGTAACAAATATTAGATATAAACTCGTAACTTTAAAAATATAGTAAGTTTAATTCTAAAAATTTTAAAAGTTAAATATATAAAATTTAAATCTTGAATTTGACTTTGTTAACAAGAACTGGATTTTGGTTGGGAATTAAAAAAAAAAGTGATATGACATTANTGGTTGGGAATAATAAAAAAAAAAGTGATATGACATTCTGCATAGTGATATATTGGGATTCAAATGTATGATTTTCTTTTGCCACGGAACTGACCCGCAGGAACTCGAACTTGTTGCGTTCTACAAAATAAGTGCAACACTTTTGTATTTTTCACCTTTGGTTTGATAAAACCTGTGTAAGGCTGTTTTTTTTATTGCATTCCCTAAATAGATCGTTGTTCATGCATGCTTGTGATCAGGGGCGGACTTAGGTAAGGATTAATGGGTTCAATCTATAAGGAATTCAACTATTACGCTAATTAAGACATTACTATAGAGATTGAGGAAGGAGATGTATTCCTATAGAAATGCAAGGCAAGTCTTATACTAATGTGGAGGCGTTGTGTGATAGAATTATCATGTGTGAGTGACTTTGCTTATTATACTAGATAATATTATATGCTTTGGTATAACTATATATGTTATATTGATTTAAATCTTTAATATATATGTTTACTTTATGTTTTATATTGTAATTAAATAAAATAAAAAATAATAAAAGACTCTTACGATAAATATTTACGTTTATTTTCTCTTTACAATAATTATAAGACCTTGGTAACTATCCTTTTTGGTAATTTGACATTCAAAAGCACTTTTTAGAAAGATTGGTCAAACATAATTTATTTACTAAATGTTGCAAAGGTATTTCTTAAAGGATTTGGCCAAACACAAACTATTTCAAAAGTACTTCTGAAAAATGTATTTTTCAAAATAAGTAGTTTTTGATAGCTTGACCAAATGGACTCTTAATTTCAAGTAACGTCAATTTGTTCATATTTTGACTTGTATATGTTATGGTGGTTGTGATTATCGAGGGGTGTGTGGAATAAATGAGATTCTTCAAGACTTTTATTTATTCTTAATAAGATGTCTCGCTGAATTATGAGAATGAAAAAATTATCATAGGAGCGTTTCTTCTTTAATAAGTCATGAATTTCTATTGAGTGATTATGTTTTTAAAAAATTGCATCGTTATAAGTGTTCAAAGCTCTATTTTTCGTCTCGAATTGAATATTTATATTAAGCTATTTTTTTTATTTCTAAGAAAAATATCTTTGGTATATAGTATTATTAGTATTAAGTAGTGAAATATCCAGTTTCTTGAATTAAAGTACCTCGGTCACTGTCCGGAAAGAATGATAGAAAACAATATAATGTGCGACAGCAAATCACTGTCTTTCAACAACAACAACAACAACAACCCAGTCTAATCCCACTAGTGGGGAGGGTAGTGTGTACGCAGACCTTACCCCTACCCTGGGGTAGAGAGG
>AWOL01S0193905.1:0-16098 GCA_000715115.1 Nicotiana otophora | reverse complement strand
TGTACGCAGTTCTATAAGCCCACAAAGCATCGTCAAGTTTCCTTGACCAATCCGTCCGGTTTGCATTGACAGTTTTTGATAATATGCTCTTTATCTCCCTGTTGAAGACCTCAGCTTGTCTACTAGACTATGGATGATAAGAGGTTGACACCTTATGATTGACACCATACTTGGAAAGTAAAGTGTGGAAGGCCTTGTTGCAGAAATGAGAACCCCCATCACTGATGATCGCCCTAGGAGTGCCAAATCTTGTGAAGATATCTTTCCTTAAGAATGCCACCACACTCCGTGCCTCATTGTTGGGCAAAGCTACACCTTCAACCCACTTGGAAACATAATCAACAGAAACCAGAATGTAAGTGTTATCACACGAACTCACAAAAGGCCCCATGAAGTCTATGCCTCACACGTCAAAAATATCGATCTCAAGAATAGTTGTGAGAGGCATTTCATCCTTCTTGGAACTTCCACCAGCTCTTTGGCATTCATCACACCTCTTAACAAGCTCACTTGCATCTTTATACAGGGTAGGCCAATAAAATCCACAGCTAAGAACCTTTGAAGCAGTTCTCGCCCCACCATGATAACCACCGTAGGGCGAGGAATGGTAAGCATCAAGAATATGCATTTGCTCCTCTTCCGGGACACATCTCCGGATCACACCATCATTGCAAATCTTGAAAAGATAGGGCTCATCCCAATAATAATCCAAGCTGTCATGTTTGAGTTTCTTCCTTTGGTTAGAAGAGAGCTCACTCAGGACAATGCCGGTCACAATAAAGTTATCCATATCGTCGAACCAAGGCATACCATTCAAAGATACAGAGAGGAGTTGCTCATCCGGGAACGAATCATTAATTTTGAGGCCATCGTGGGGTCTCCCCTCCTCTTCTAAGCGGTACAAGTGGTCCGCCACTTGATTATCACTTCCCTTTCTATCAATGATTTCAAGGTCAAACTCTTAAAGCATAAGAACCCATCTCATCAACCTAGCCTTCGAGTCCTTTTTGGTCATCAAGTAACGGAGTGCTGCGTGATCGGTGTGCACAATCACTTTGGCACCCATGAGATATGGCCTGAACTTTTCCATGGCGAAGACAATGGCTAATAACTCTTTCTCGGTCACCGTATAATTGACTTGGGCATCATTCATAGTTTTTCTTACATAATAGACCAGATGAAATATCTTGTTGACCATTTGCCCCAAAACTGCTCCTACCGCAATGTCACTAGCATCGCACATGAGCTCAAAAGGCAAGCTCCAATTGGGTGCGGTAATGATGGGAGTGGTTGTCAATTTATACTTGAGAAGCTCAAAAGCTTTCATGCAATCTTCATTGAACACAAACTTTGCATCCTTTTCTAGCAGCTTGCACAAGGGGTTCACCACTTTTGAGAAATTCTTGATTAACCTTCGGTAGAACCCCGCGTGCCCAAGAAAGCTCCTAACTCCCTTGACAGAAGTAGGAGGAGGGAGTTTTGAAATAACTTCAATCTTCGCTTTGTCCACTTCAATACCGTTCTTTGAGATCGCATGGCCGAGGACAATGCCCTCCTCGGTCATAAAATGGCATTTTTCCCAATTAAGCACTAGGTTGGTCTCTTCACACCGGACCAACACTTTATCAAGATTATCCAAGAATTCTTCAAATGAGTCCCCTATAACACTAAAATCATCCATGAACACTTCGAGGACGTCCTCTACCATATCCATAAATATTGCCATCATACACCGCTGAAAGGTAGCCGGTGCATTACACAAACCAAATGGCTGTTGTGAGAATGAAAATGTGCCATACGGACATGTGAATGTGGTTTTATCTTGGTCTTCTGGTGCAATGAGAATCTGGTTGTACCCTGAGTATCCATCCAAAAAGTAATAGTAGGCACGCCAGGCAAGTTTGTCCACTATTTGATCAAGAAAGGGTAGTGGAAAGTGGTCTTTGCGGGTCACTTTGTTCAGATTTCTGTAGTCCATACATACCCTCCATACGGTGATAGTACGAGTGGGGATCAACTCATTTTTCTCATTTGTGACCACAGTCATACCCCCTTCTTCGGCACACATTATACCGGTGAAGTCCATGAACTATCCGAAATAGGGTACACAACCCCTGCATCAAGCCATTTGATAATTTCCTTCTTGACGACCTCTTGTATAGCCTCGTTCAACCTCCTTTGATATTCCACGAATGGTTTAGCATCATACACTAGTATAATTTTGTGCATGCAAAAGGTGGGGCTTATACCCCGAATGTCATCCAAAGTCAATCCAATTGCCTTTTTCCTTCTTTGAAGCACCGCAAGGGTGGAGTCTACTTGCACGTTAGTCAGGCAAGCAGAAAGAATAACTGGTAATGTGGAAGAAGGGCCTAAGAATTCATACCCGAGGTATGAAGTCAAAAGGCTTCAACTCCAATGTTGGTGGAGTCTTTCGATTTTCTAAGTCCAAGGAAAGTTTACAGGGCCCATATGAGTAGGATCTCATTCCTTGCAATGCATTTGCATATTCAACCAAGCTTTCCTTTTCATTATCCTCATGGTTTAACAACACAGCTTCCAAAGGGTCTTCCATATTGATCATGGCACTCGTGTCATCAACTATCACCTCCGTCACAAGATCCACAAAAGAGCAAACTTCATTGCTATTTGGTTACCTCATTGATTTGCACACGTGGAATATAACTTTTTCATCGCCCACTCGGAAGGTGATCTCCCCTGCTTCCACTTTAACCAATGCCTTCCCTGTTGCTAGGAAAGGTCTCCCCAATATTATAGGCACCTCATAGTCGACTTCGCAGTCGAGAATCACAAAATCAGCAGGCAAAATGAACTTGTCGACTCGGACTAGAACATCATCAATAATACCAAGCGGCTTTTTCATTGTCCGATCCGCCATTTGTAATCTTATGGAAGTAGCTCTTGGTTGCCCAATACCTAATGTCTTGAACACAGAATATGGCATCAAATTAATACTTGCTCCCAAATCACACAAGACTTTTGCAAAATCGGCACTACCAATGGTGCATGGAATTTTAAAGGCACCGGTATCTTCAAGCTTTGGAGCCATATAGTGCACAATCGGACTCGATCCACAGATTAAGGGATGATCCCGAAGAGAAAGAAGAGGTGTTAGCTTGTGTGCGGGCCAATGTTGTGATACAACAATCCTCCGAATCGGCGGAGGTTAACAATGGAGTTTTGATCGTGATTCCCGAACAAGGGAAGGCCGGGAATATTCGATCTCGAGCTGTGATGGTCGAGGGAGAGACCGAGGGCAGGACATCTCTGGCAGAAGATATCTCGAGGGACGATCTCGGGATAGTTGATATTACTGGATCCCCTCAGTTTTCGGATGTCGTGATCCGCGAGGCCACCATATTGGAAGGTCGCTCTTACGAGGGCATTCAGGAGTCGTCTGATATTCATGGCTTCTTGGATGGGCTCGAGTCTACTGCTTTGGAGGATATTACCGGGTTTGGTGGATTACCGGTACCCGAAGAAAATATCATGGTCGGGTGCTGTTGAATCTTCATCGGGCCCAAAATTAGTGGACCGATTCCCTGCCCCGAGTGTTGATCCCGACCGTAGGAAGAAAATAGTACTCTCTGTCCTGGAGGATGCCCGAGTTTTTTTCTCCCCCCGTGGGGATTGATAGTTACCTTCGGTCCTTGGTGACCGAAGAGGACCAAACAGTAATGAACACGATAGGACCCGCCTGCCTTTTTAACGAGGCCCAACATGCTCTGAATCGGGTAACTTCGATGGCATCTTTGTTGTTTCTCTTATATTTATATATGTAGTTAATTCTAATATTTTTCCTATATTTTGTAGGCTTTGGTGCTGCATCACGAGGCTTTCCTCCGAATCCGAGAGGAGCACGAGGCTGAGGTTCGGAACCTCACTGAGAAGAGTGACTCTTACAAACTTCTTAGTGAGAAACTTCGAGCAAATTTGACAGCAGCCCGGGAAGAGCACGAGGAGATGGCTGAGCAGGTATTCCGAATTTTTATGATAGTGAAGATGAATTGGAGATAACCACTAACGATCCGATTCTGCAGGTTCGACAGAGGATCGAGCAGATCGGACGGCTCAACTCGCATGTAGATGGGCTACTGGCCGAGGAGGCAGAATTTAAAAATAATATGGATATCCTTGCCTCGAAAATGGAAGCCATTCAAGCTCAGCTGGAGTTGTCTGATGCCCAACTTCGATCTGCAAAAGAAAATGCCTCGGTGCTGATCAAGAGGATGAATGAGCTTCAACATCGGTTAGATTTGGCTATTTCTAATAAAGCAAGCTTTGTTGATGAACATAAAGTGGCCAGATCTGAGGTGATCGAGGCAATAAAAGAGTTGATGCTAAAGTGGCACAGTTTAGGATCGATTTTGAGGTCAACCAAGCCAAAGCCAAGAGCATGGTCGAGCACACCAAATGGTAGGCTCGGAGAGAAGCTCTCGAGGAGGTCAGCGCTCAGGGCTTCGATGTTGGGGCCAAGATTGAAATTGCCAAGGCGGAGGAAAACAAGGCTCGAAGGCTGGCCATCCTGAGGAAGACTCTGATAGCTCGAGCGAATCTGATGGTGGAGGAGATCCCGAGGACGCGGCCTCCGATGAAGACCAAGCCATTTAGGATATTAGGTAGTTGTTGTTATTTATATTGAGGCTGCTTTCAGCCTTTGTAAAGAACTTCCTTCGGGCCGAGTTGCCTTTGTAAAAGATTTGTATATAAAAAAAAATTCCCTTTTGTGGCTTCCGAATCTTTTGCCTTTTTATTAATTTATACAAAGGTCAAAAGTGCCATAGCATTGAATAATTATTCGAAGGTCCAAGATTGATATAGTAAGGGCCGATAGTAAGTACTGCACTCGATCGTTTCTTATAGGCAGTCCCCGAGTGAATGTCCGAATTTGAACTAAGGTGGCCCCTAGGCTTGATAGATAGATGTTAAATGAAATTATATGCTCAAACTTGAAGCAAAGTAGCCTTTTTAAGGTTGACCCGTAGTCTCTGGTTTGGGGCAATAGTTCAAACTCGAAATAATGTTGCCCTTAGGCTTAATAATCGAGTGAGTGTTTGCTCGAACTCGAGTTAATGTAGCCCTTAGGCTTTATGGTCAAGTGAGTGTTTGCTCTAACTCGGAGTAATGTAGACCTTAGGCTTAATGGTCGAGTGAGTATTTGCTCGAACTCGAACTAATGTAGCCCTTAGGCCTTATGGTCGAGTGGGTGTTTGCTCGAACTTGAGTTAATGTAGCCCTTAGGCTTAATGGTCGAGTGAGTGTTTGCTCGAACTCGAAGTAAGAGTAGCCCTTAGGCTTAATGGTCGAGTGAGTGTTTGCTCGAACTCAAACTAAGAGTAGCCCTTAGGCTTAATGGTCAAGTGAGTGTTTGCTCGAACTCGAACTAATGTAGCCCTTAAGCCTTATCGTCAAGTGAGTGTTTGCTCGAACTCGAGTTAATGTATCCCTTAGGCTTAATGGTCGAGTGAGTGTTTACTCGAACTCAAAGTAAGAGTAGCCCTTAGTCTTAATGGTCGAGTGAGTGTTTGCTCGAACTCGAACTAATATAGCCCTTAGGCCTTATGGTCGAGTGAGTGTTTGCTTGAACTCGAGTTAATGTAGCCCTTAGGCTTAATGGTCGAGTGAGTTTTTGCTTGAACTCGAAGTAATGTAGCCCTTAGGCCTTATGGTCGAGTGAGTGTTTGCTTGAACTCGAAGTAAGAGTATCCCTTAGACTTAATGATCGAGTGAGGGTTTTGCTCGAACTCAAAAGTAAGAGTAGCCCTTAGGCTTAATGCTCGAGTGAGTGTTTTGCTCGAACTCGAAGTAAGAGTATCCCTTAGGCTTAATGGTCGAGTAAGTGTTTTGCTCGAACTCGAAGTAAGAGTATCCCTTAGGCTTAATGGTCGAGTGAGTATTTGCTCGAACTCGGATTAAGAGTAGCCCTTAGGTTAATGGTCGAGTGAGTGTTTTCTCGAACTCGAGTTAATATAGCCCTTAGGCTATATGGAGCTTGATCTCATTGATATTTTGGTTGGCAGCCCTCGATTTATGGGGTAATATTTCAAACTCCGATCATGGTCGGCCCTTAAGCCTATTTGCATAATAAATCACGAACATGAAGTAGAAGAATCTTTCTGAGATATGAGAAATCGGTAAAGAAGAAATTTCTCTTTATAAGCCATTATACATGTGTTCATGTTTTGTGGCAGGGCTCGAGCAAACTACACGGGCATGGTTCGTTTGACCATTTGGCCCTTACAATTTTTCCTATCGAGACCCTATTGCCATGAAATAACTTTCTTGCATCGAACTTGATATATTCGAGGGCAATGCCCCTAGTATTCGAGGTTGATTGTAAAGAGGCCTCAGATACTGTTGAAGTGTTTCGAAGTTAGCACGATCAATGGTTGCCTCATTAAAAACCTCGCCGAAAAACCCATTTGGGACAAAACCGATCTAAGGGAAAAAGAGTGCAACACGTGCTTTCAGACCTAAAGGCTTCGAGTTGAAGAATCCATCCTTGTTCCTGGTCGAACACCTACAAGGGTTAATTTTGAAATACAAATGAGCATGGGAGTGTCGTACCTTAGCAGTAGTATCGTTTTAGGTGCGATACGTTCCAATTGCTCGGTAGTTGTTTGCCGTTTATCACACCGAGCTTGTAGGATCCTTTTCCGACGATTTCGAGAACCTGATACGGTCCTTCCCAGTTTGGACCCAATTTCCCTTCAACCGGAATTTGGGTGTTGAGGGTGACTTTCCTTAGCACCAAGTCCCCGATTTTAAAATGTCGAAGATTGGTTCTTCGATTATAGTACCTTTCGACCCGCTGTTTTTGTGCGGTCGATCGGACGAAAGCAACTTCTCGTCTTTCTTCCAACAATTCTAGGCTTGTATTCATGGTCTCGTTATTCGACTCATTTGTTGCATATCGAAACCTAAAGCTATGTTATCTGACCTCAATCGGGATCAGAGCTTCGGCGCCATAAACCAACGAGATTGGCGTTGCTCTGGTACTGGATTTCGATGTTGTGCGATATGCCCATAGGACCTCGGGTAGTATTTCTCTCCATTTTCCTTTAGCGTCAGTCAATCTCTTCTTAAGATTTTGGAATATGGTTTTGTTGGTCGATTAGTCTTGCCCGTTTCCGCCGGGATGGTACGTAGTTGATAGGATCCTTTTGATCTTGTGATCGTCGAGAAATTTAGTTACTTTGCTGCTGATGAATTATTTTCCATTATCACATACAATCTCGCATGGCATCCCAAATCGACATACGATGTGGTCCCAAATGAATTCTATCACTTCTTTTTCTCTAACTTTCTCGAAAGCCTGTGCTTCAACCCATTTAGAGAAATATTCGGTCGTAAACAAAATAAACTAAGCTTTACCTGGGGCCGATAAGAGGGGGCCGACGATGTCTATTCCCCATTTCATGAAAGTCCATGGAGATAGGACCGAGTAGAGTAGCTCCCCGGGTTGATGAATCATGGGCGCACGTCTTTGACATTTGTTGCATTTTTGAATGAACTCCCTTGCATCCTTGCCCATATCGGTCCAATAATACCCTGCTCTAATTACTTTGTGGACCAGCGAATCGGCACCGGAATGGTTTTTACAAGTGCCTTCGTGAATTTCTCGTAGGATATAATCGGTATATCCCGGTCCCAAGCATATTGTTAATGGTCCATCGAACGTCCTTCTAAACAACGTTCCGTCTTCGGACAGGGCGAACTGTGCTGCCTTTAAGCGCAGAGCTCTCGATTCCTTTGGATCTGATGGGAGCTTCCCGTTCATGAAATACTCTATATATTTATTTCTCTAATCCCAAGTCAGACTCGTGGAGTTTATTTCGACGTGACCTTCTTTGATCACCAATCTTATGAGTTGTACGACAGTCCCCGAATTGACTTCGTCATCTTCGACCGAAGAGCCTAAGTTTTCAAGGGCGTCGGCCTCGTTGTTCTGTTCTCAGGGTACATGCTGCAAAGTCCATTCCTTAAGTCGATGTAGAGTCACCTATAATTTATCCAAGTACCTCTGCATTCGATCTTCTCGGACTTCGAAAGTTCCGTTAACTTGGTTGACCACGAGGAGGGAATCACACTTAGCCTCTACGACCTCCACTCCTAAACTTCTAGCTAGTTCGAGACCTATAATCATGGCCTCATACTCGGCCTCATTGTTAGTCAATTTTGTAGTTCTGATAGACTATCTAACTACATTACCTGTGGGCAATTTTAGTACGATGCCTAGTCCGTCCCCCTTTGCATTCGAGGCACCGTCCGTAAAGAGGGTCCAGACTCCCGAAGAGGTACCCGATTTTATCAGTAGTTCTTTTTCAATCTCGAGTACGAGGGCCAACGTAAATTCAACAACGAAGTCCGCCAAGATTTGAAATTTGATAGCGGTTCGAGGTCGATACTTAATATTGTACCTCCCGATTTCTATAGCACACTTAGCATCGACCCGAAAGCTCGGGTTTGTACAAAATACTTCGAAGAGGATAAGTTGTTACAACATGTATCAGATGACATTGAAAATATAGTTTTAGTTTCCTAGAGGCGCTTATTAAAGCAAATGCTAATTTTTCTAAGTGTGGATACCTAGTTTCGGCCTAGCCTAAGGTCCTACTGACATAATAAATAGGGAATTATGTACCTCGTTCTTCTCGAACCAGGACCCCTCTTACCGCTATCTCTGAGACAGCTAAGTACAAGTAAAGTTGTTCGTCCATTTTTGGGGTATGAAGCAGGGGTGGGCTCGATAAATACCGCTTCAGCTCCACTAAAGCCTACTGGCATTTCGGAGTCCATGCAAAGTTGTTTTTCTTCTTAAGTAGTGAGAACAATCGGTGGCTCCAATCTGAGGATCTCGAAATGAATCGTCCTAGGGCATCTATCTATCTCGTTAGCCTCTGTACGGCCTTTACATTATCTACTATTGTGATGTCCTCGATAGCTTTGATGTTTTGGGGGTTAATCTCGATACCTCGATTGGATATCATGAAACCAAGAAACTTGCCTGAGCCAACCCCGAATGCACATTTTTCGGGGTTGAGCTTCATATTGTAATTCCTCAGTATGTCGAACGTTTCCTGCAAATGCTTTAAATGGTCCTCTGCTCGTAGGGACTTAACTAACATATCATCAATATAAACTTTCATTGATTTTCCTATTTATTTTTTGAATATTCGTTTTACTAGGCGTTGATAAGTTACACCGGCAGTTTTTAGATCAAATGGCATCACGTTATAGCAGTAGGTACCGTACTTAGTGATGAACGGGGTATTTTCCTGATCCTCCGGGTTCTTCTGTATCTGGTTGTACCTGGAGTAGGCATCGAGAAAACTGAGAGTCTCATGGCCGGTCGTGGCATCGATCATACGATCAATATTAGGCAAAGGAAAATAGTCCTTAAGGCATGCTTTATTCAGGTCTTTATAGTCTATACACATTCTAAGTTTGTTCCCCTTCTTAGGGACTACCACCATATTTGCTAGCCATTCGGGGTATTTTACTTATCGAATGGATCCTATTTTAAGAAGTTTGGTTACCTCGTCTTTGATGAAGGCATGTTTGACCTCGGACTGGGCCTTATTTTTTGCTTTATCGGATGGAATTTCGGATCCAAGCTTAGTCTATGAGTGGTTATTTACGGTGGGATCCATGTCATCTCAAAATGGGACCAAGCGAAATAGTTCATATTAGCTATAAGAAACTGAATAAGATTTTTCATGTGCCCACGTATACCTTTCGCTCGGGCAGATGTTCGATTAGCGTGATTTGCTCCAGTTCTTCGACCGTCGACTTGGTAGCATTGGAATCATCGAGGATACGAAGGATCGAGGGATCCCGTAGTCATCATCTTCGTCAGTCTTCCGATTCTCTAGTTGGGTCGAAGCAGACGTTTGTGATTGCTATTTGGTATCTCGTTCCCCCTTTGAATCTGATCCTTTTGTCGACCATGTCATTGCCCCATTTGATAGGGTTTCCCCGAACTTCTTCAATAGTACGGATTAGATCTCGTTGTCTTCTACATCGTTCTCTTTAATGGCACATGTGTAAGAGGTGACATGTTCGTTGGGTTCGGTCGTTCCATTATATTTAGAAATTTCGGGCATGCGAAACTTCTTGGGGATCAGTTTAAGAGTCGTGCTCAGGGGAAAGGCTTTTGTACGAATTTTTTAGAATCCAAGCCCTTCAATACCGGTGGTGCTCCCGGGATCTGATCAACCCTGGAGTAATAAGTTTCTACTTTTTTTGTCGTTTACTTCAATCTTCTTTTCTCCTGACTTAATTCGTTTTGTCAGTTCCTCTAATATCTTAATAATTTCGGGATTAGTCTCCGATTCTTGTTCATTTGATCTTACTACAGTTGGCCCCGTTTCGTGGGTGACTTATCGGGGTGGACCGGGCTCGGCCCTACTCGGTGCCTGGGTTTGGCTCTGCAACTGAGCTATCGCTACCTGTTGAGCTTGCAACATTTCGAAACTCATACGCAGGCTGATCACGTCTTCTCCAACATTTTGGCTATTTCGAACTGCAAATCGAGTTCCATCATGAATGTTTTTTTCAGGGTCGGAATGTTAGTTCACCTCGATGGCCACATATGAATTATCGTCAATTGGATCTATGGCCCGAGATCCAATGGGATCGACGGTTGGCCTTTCATCCTCAGTCATCAGGTTGTTATTCTCATCTTGAAGACCAGCTTCGTTGTCGATAGCTAGGGCCATTGATTGAGAGTTCGTCGTTTTTAACCTGAAATTAAAGACACTTCCAAGAGCAAGTGTAAAATGGTGCGTTTTGCAGAGATTCGTACCAAATAACCACTATTATACTTAGCCCCACTGTGGGCACCAAACTGTTTACCCAAAAAATGGAGAGAGTTGAATTTATACGTGGTTCTAAGGATACATGGTATAACTTGGTACAAATCAGAAAAATAAGTAAAAATATATCGAATATTGACGGTAAAAGAAGGGATAAATACAAATCCAAATTGAGTAGAGAGTGATTTATATATGAACAAGAAGAACCAATGTACAAAGCCCGGAAAGGGATAATTTTATTGTATGCGTATGAATCTTAATAATCTCTGAAAATGAGAGTGTATGAATGCCAATAATCTCTGAAAATGAGAGTGTATGAATGTCCCCCTCCCCCCTACGGAAATGATACCCACTCTTAATATAGTGGAGGAATCCTACTTTGGATATAATTAAAAATACATAATGGGGATCCCATGATAGATTAGTTAATTAGTTTTTTCTTAATTCCCGCTGAGATTCTCTGCCCCGGTGCGACTACAATGGCTCTTTGTCTCTTGGCCCGATCTCGGTCGGTCTTGGTATCGGTCGGTCTTTGGGTCTCGAGCTCGATATTGACTCAGCTCGGTATTGATCGGTCTTTGGATCTTGATCTCGATAACACCAATTCACATCATAGTTCGATTTGGACTCGAGCTCGGTATTGATCCTTGAGCTCGATAATACCACTTCACATCATAGTTCGATTTGGACTCGAACTCGATATTGACTCGAGTTCGGTATTGATCGGTCCCTGAATCTTGAGCTCGATAACCTGGCTTGAGATCTCATCTCGATATTATGATGACGACCCTCGGCCCATCATGTTTCAATCTCGACTAATTACACGAAGGGTAAACCCGATTTTGACCGTATACAACTTTAAAATAACGAAACAAGTTTAAAGNACCCTCGATCCATCATGTTCCAATCTCGACTAATTACACGAAGGACAAACAAACCCGATTTTGACCGTATACAACTTTAAAACAACGAAAGAAGTTTAAAGACGACAGAACAAACTTTATTATTGTTTCAGGTGACCCCTTTTTTTCAAAAAAAAAACACACCTGAAACAAAAGAAAGTTCCTTTTTTTTTAATGCCAAGTAGATAAGTGAGCATCAGATTCACTACTTTGTTTTGAACTCTATCAGAGCCAGACAAAGAAAAAACGTTATGGAGAAAGAAAAGGGACAATACAAAGATATCTGACCTTGTTTGCTGCGAAGGTTTAAGAAGCAGGGTATAACACTAAGGGGTTGTTTGGTTAAAGTCTTTAACTTAAAGACAAGTTATGCTGAGATTAATTATATTGGAATTAGTTATAATAATATTATTTTATATTGATTATTTTGTATGTTGTATTATTCCTAGAATTGTCAATTTTATTATTTTATCCTGGTATACTTTACCCTGAGATTATTATTCCACCCTCTAGTAGGTATAAGTTATCATGATACTATTTTTAATCCTGAGATAACTTATCTCGGGATTAGTAACCAAACAAGGAATAAGGCGGTACAAAAATTTTATCCCATAAATACTATTGCTTATCCATCGTACCAAACGGCCCTAGATGTCCTCAAACTAACAAATAGATCAACAAAGCTTATTGACAGTGTCTTTTTTTTTTTGAGTTTAATCCTAGCCAACATAATTTAAAAAATGAAATTCCCTTCTCCGCAACACAGGAAACAGTAAATATAACGCGGTACTCTTAATTCCATTTATGTTACATTGTTACCATCACATATAAAGATAAAGTTTATATGTGACTTGCTATTCACTATCTTGCACGCTTTCCAGGTAACATCCAATTATTCCTGCAATATTACCAAAAAAATAATTATTCCTGCAATAGTTATATATATGTCATATTTTATGTTAAAGGTAAAGTTATTAGTTGGGAGAAAGAGTGAATCAACAAGTGCTCATCTTAACGGATCATGTGAAACACACAATTCCTCATCTCCATCAAAAGTTGGAACTGAATGATCTGAGATGATGAGAAATCAATATCTATTGAGTTGATGGACCAACGATGGCGTGGGAGGTGGGATACATCAATAGCTCTCATTAGCCACAAACATAATATCCTTTTTCTTTTTTCTTTTTGACAAACATTTGTTAGAGTTTTAGTACACATATTGCGTAGACGGTCTTGAATTTTTGTCCCCGTTTACCTCATGGACAGAACTTCAAATTTAATAAGTGTTGTGTCTCGCTAGTGGCTCTGGCCTGCCTTACATTTCATGAGAATATTGTGGACTTCAGACCAAGTGAGAGATAATTTAAATTGCTTGATTCCATACAAGAGGTGATGGTTATCTCAATTTTGGCATCCTTTGTCCCACCTAACCTACCCACCCTAACAAGTTGTTTGCAGCAAATTCAAGAAAAGAAAATGAAAAATGGACCACTCAATTTACCAAAAGGTAATAGAGCAAACTGAACCTAACTCCCACCCTCTTCAGAAGTAAAAATGATTGAAGAGAAACTAACACTGGGAAAAGAGCAAAATAAACAAATATGTGACTCAAGGCGAAATCAGAATTTAGAGTCTGATGATATAATATATGCATACATTAGTTTGTTTTATACGTATATATAATTTGAGCAATGTATTCACTAATAAAGGCTTCGTAACAATTTCTCTATTTGCAAACAGAGAAGTGAATGAGTGATTTTTGTTTTAAAGATTGGTCCAAAGCAAAGACCTCATATGATTCGCTAAAAATTGATCGGAATATCAAAATTGTGATAGTCCTCTACTATACTATAATGGGTACTAAAATGTCCATTTAAAATTTAAATCCTTCAAACTAATTTGCTGGTGACCAAACTTTGGAAAAAATAGTGTAAGACAAATGTTTAATGACATGTGCTCCCCCAAAAATCCATCCGACTCAAAATCTGGAAACGACATGTCCCCAAATAGTCTCAGTGTTACTGTTTTCAATATAGACTTGTTTACAATATGCAGCTCCAAGCCTCCAATGGACAGACGTCGCAGATCTGAAATAAGTTTGGGTCCATATGTGATAACTGAGAAAGATACATTGAAATATTTTCACATTTGGTTACTAAAAGATGTTTTCCTTAATTTCATCACTTACTCAAATAAACATTTAGATAATATTATTAAAAATTATTACTCAAAAACTTCATCAAGACATCCTATTGGCTAATATTATTATTAATCTTTAATATAATGTATTTGAAAATAAAATGTTTTCCACTCTCCAACCAAACACCAAATATTTTCATAAAAACATTCTCAATTTTTGTTTTTGAGAATGAAAATAAAATATTTCGTTCAAAAACTTCTAATCACTATCTTACAACTCGAATAGTGCCAAGTGCAAACAGCTTGCCGAGCAGCTAGCTTGCACTACTACAGTTGAGGAGCCCAGGATCAGTTTTAATCAGCTCTTCCAAGAGCAATATCCAAACAATAGAGCTGACACAGACCAAAGAGCATAGCAAACTAGACTAAATTCAACAAACAAGGCAGTAATCTAAAGAGCTAAGAGAAAGCAGGTAGCAATTTCACATTGTTCCTTAGCTTCTAGATAAAATAATATAAACACCAAAATTTCAAAACTGACTAATATGTTTTCCAGCATCGAACTACAAAATTTCAAAACTGACTAATATGTTTTTCAGCATCGAAGTACCAAGACCAACATTTCCTAAGCCTCAGTGATGGGGTACTCAAACACAACATCTTTGCCCGATAGCTTCCTGTAAACAGCTGAAAAAGTCTCCAGCTTGTACTCGGTGTTGTTTCGTTCCTTTGGGTCCAAGAATACCTAGCCATAAAAGAGCTGATACTATCAACAACTGTGACAAGTGAATATTTTAAGAAGAAAAAAACAAACATAGCTAAATAATCTCTTCAACCTTCACATAATTAATAATTATCCTTAAATTCTAAATTGACCTTAACATGTTTCAGGAACCATCATTTAAACTGTTCTTCGATATAATTAGTGAACGTGGACAAACTCCAAGTGACAAATTCTGGTTCTACTTCTACAACATTTTCCTATAAAACATGAAACACAAACCATTCAGCAACAAAACATTATTGTAAAGTGTGCCATAAAATTACCTTCATTATCTTGGATCCGTCAACGCGATACCTAACACGCTTCCCAACAATCTCAGCAGGTACAACCACATCCTCCAATATGGCATCATGAACAGAAGTAAGAGTCCTGCTACGGGGCCGCTGAGCAGCAGAACCTCTCTTTGGAGGCCTCGCTATTCTCCGGGTGGCAATGAAGATTACATCCTAAAAGAAANTTTTTTTTTTTGAGTTTAATCCTAGCCAACATAATTTAAAAAATGAAATTCCCTTCTCCGCAACACAGGAAACAGTAAATATAATGCGGTACTCTTAATTCCATTTATGTTGCATTGTTACCATCACATATAAAGATAAAGTTTATATGTGACTTGCTATTCATTATCTTGCACGCTTTCCAGGTAACATCCAATTATTCCTGCAATATTACCAAAAAAATAATTATTCCTGCAATAGTTATATATATGTCATATTTTATGTTAAAGGTAAAGTTATTAGTTGGGAGAAAGAGTGAATCAACAAGTGCTCATCTTAACGGATCATGTGAAACACACAATTCCTCATCTCCATCAAAAGTTGGAACTGAATGATCTGAGATGATGAGAAATCAATATCTATTGAGTTGATGGACCAACGATGGCGTGGGAGGTGGGATACATCAATAGCTCTCATTCGCCACAAACATAATATCCTTTTTCTTTTTTCTTTTTGACAAACATTTGTTAGAGTTTTAGTACACATATTGCCCTCAAAGTAGACTGTCTTGAATTTTTGTCCCCATTTACCTCATGTGCAGAATTTCAAGTTTAATAAGTGTTGTCTCTCGCATTAGAGTGGCTCTGGCCTGCCTTACATTTCATGAGAATATTGTGGACTTCAGACCAAGTGAGAGAGAATTTAAATTGCTTGAGGTGATGGTTATCTCAATTTTGGCATCCTTTGTCCCACCTTACCTACCCACCCTAACAAGTTGTTTGCAGCAAATTCAAGAAAAGAAAATGAAAAATGGACCACTCAATTTACCAAAAGGCAATAGAGCAAACTGAACCTAACTCCTACCCTCTTCAGAAGTAAAAATGATTGAAGAGAAACAAATACTGGAAAAGAGCAAAATAAACAAATATGTGACTGGCGAAATCAGAATTTAGAGTCTGATGATATAATATATGCATACATTAGTTTGTTTTATACGT
>AWOL01S0193851.1:0-10779 GCA_000715115.1 Nicotiana otophora | reverse complement strand
TAACCTCAAAGGTCACTTGCTATCTAAAAAATTCATCAAAAAGAAAGAAGATAAGTACCAAAATTTGGACGGCAACTAAACCAATTCTAGTCATTAAAATAACCGTGTTACAAGGATCCTTCATGTGCCTTGACGTACCCATGTCGAACGGGTGTGACATGGGTTTGATATTTCACGTGGATTCTTCAAAATACATTAAAAGTTGGCAAGATTAACATGCTGGCACATGATGCTTCCACACACGTACTGCATATGTACCCGTAAATGAATTCATGGTAACATAGATCAAGGTACCAAAGGACTTCGGATATCTTTCTGATATCACTAGGATTAAGCCATAACATACGGCAAAGAAGCTCATAAATTTGTTTATCAAAACTACAATCCAAACTTACATATCAACTTCATTGAATGTAGTCAACAATGCAAATGTGTTCTGAGAATCTTTCAAGCGAGTAGCAACTCTTTTCCTGAGCCTGGTCATGGGAACCTATCATCAAAGAAGATTCAGATGTTGCTACATAGTAATTGCGACAGATGCTCAAATGAATAGTCATGACTAGTGCTTTTAAAAGCGAAAAGTCCAAAAAGTGACAAAGTCTACAGGGCTTGAAGCGAGCGAAAAGGGAGAAGTGAAGTGCATGCTTCTTTGAAGTGAAGTGCACAATTTACAGAAAGATTAGAAAATACCGATCACATATGAATCAAGTACTATGATATAATTAAAATAACTAATTTAGCATCCAATATATAATAATGCTAATATTAACCCAACTCCTCAAAGTTGAGATTCAAAAAATTAATCGCTTCTGGTTGGAGCGCACACTTCTCAGAAGCGCAAAGTTTGACTACTGAAGCGATACCGCCTTGCTTATGCATAGCTTCATTTTTTTAAGCAACAAAGCATGGGTTTTAATAACACTGGTCGTGACGATAAGATTTCAAAAGCTTCAAAAGTTTTAGAGACTCACTCGTCTTTCCCGCTCTTTAGGGGGAAGTTGGGGTTCTGTAGCAGAGCGCTTAGGAGGCGGTGGTGAAGTTTCCTTAGACTTCTCTTTGACAGGAGTTGTCTCAACTTTAGGTTTCACGTCTTCTTTTTTCTCTTCAACAGGAGAAGGTGGCTTCGGAGCTTCTTTTTCAGATGGCTTCTCGGACGGAGCAACATGATCTACACTTTCTACACCCTCACCAGATTTTGAAATGATAGCAACCTTGTAGCCTGGTTCCACAGTGTCTCCTTCCTTAGCTACAAACTACAAATATCCAAAAGCAAATGCAGAATCCATTAGTATCAAAATAAGGACACAATAAACCTGGGTTAGAAAATGAAGAGTTCCAGTGTTAAAACGATATTCTACCTTTTGGATTACACCGGCTTCCGGACTGGTTACATCAATTGTTACCTGCCAAGTATAGATGACATGTAAGCTTTGAACCTCCCAGGAAACCCATAGAAAGTTTGGATTAAAATTAGTTAAACATGTCTCAAACCAAATACCTTATCTGTTTCAATCTGAGCAATTGGCTCATCAACTTCTACTCTGTCACCAGGATCTGATTAAAAAGAACGAGACATGAAAGAAACTAAGTGTTCTGCCACAAATAATATCATCACGGACACAATAACAAACAACATACTCTTTAGGAACTTAGCCAGTGTGCCATCACTTATGGATTCACCCATAAAAGGAACAACAGCATCAACCAGATCACCTTTGGCAGAAATAAAGATGAGACAAAACAAAAGACGAAATGTTAGTAACTGCATCACCACATTGCAGATCCAATTGAGCGCACAAGGAAATGGCAATTTAAACATTTTCTGAATTATAATAAAATTGAGTCAACACTGATCGTCAACGCTCAACCCACTTTAAGCGTTATCTAATTTTGTAATTCATGTACATAACAATGAAAACAAAGTGATGAATAGTAACTTCGTTACCACAATTGAGAGACGACTAATTGTGCACACAATGAATACATAGGTTAAAAGTGTCTCTATAATGAACTTGCTAGTCATGGTAGTCATCGTTAGACTCCATTATTGCAGTACAAGTATAGCTGTTTCCTCTACTTTAGATTAACACTTTTCAAGATATCCAATCTTGGCCGAATTCATGTACTAATAATGAAAATAAAAGGGTAAAAGTTCTAAGGTTCTTGCGTATCCATGATAAATCCCAACCAAGCCCAATAACAGAAGAAGAAAGGGAATTCGAAAGGCATTTTTTTCAGTGAAATCATGTTATGCTATGTTGACAAAAGCTGCTCCCTCGCATAACATTCCTGGGCCATGGAAACCCATTGGAAANAAATTGAGAGACGACTAATTGTGCACACAATGAATACATAGGTTAAAAGTGTCTCTATAATGAACTTGCTAGTCATGGTAGTCATCGTTAGACTCCATTATTGCAGTATAAGTATAGCTGTTTCCTCTACTTTAGATTAACGCTTTTCAAGATATCCAATCTTGGCTGAATTCATGTACTAATAATGAAAATAAAGGGTAAAAGTTTTAAGGTTCTTGCGTATCCATGATAAATCCCAACCAAGCCCAATAACAGAAGAAGAAAGGGAATTCGAAAGGCATTTTTTTCAGTGAAATCATGTTATGCTATGTTGACAAAAGCTGCTCCCTCGCATAACATTCCTGGGCCATGGAAACCCATTGGAAAGATTTGGCCCCTCTCAAGGTTAAATGTTTCTCCTGGTTGGTATCTAAAGATGCATGTCTCACACAAAGCAACCTTCAAAAGAAGTACGCAGCTATGCAACAGATGCGTCTTATGTGAAGAATAGCTCGAGGGCATCAATCTCTTCCTTCATTGTAAATTTACCTCCCAAATTTGGGACCTTTTCCTAAATATCTTGGGCATCTTTGGTGCATGCCCAATTCTACACTACAGTTTTTGCAAGGATGGAACAGATTAGATATACAGCGATCTTCTATCACAATTTGGGATACTATCCCGGCTGCAATCTGGAAAGAAAGAAATGATAGGTTGTTTGAGAATAGGAATAAAACAGTTGTTAATATAAAAAACAGATGTATTGTTTTGCTTAGTTTTTGGTGCAACATGGCAGATGTAAAGCTTCTGGCCCTAGTGCCCTGACTGACTTCATTAGCACATTACACAATTTGTAATGTCGTATCTTTGGTTGTAGCTTATCCAGCAACTTCTTTTGCTGGTTTTATTATACATAAAAAGTTACTCTTTACTGATTAAAGGAATCCCAATAGAAGAAGAAGAAAAAGGGATAGCACCGAAAAGAAGACTAGAAATGGAAACAAGAAGAATATTAAGAATAAACATTCAACCAATTCATTATTTCACAATATATGGAGTATAAATCAATTGTGAATTTCCAAAGAGTACTTAAGTTCACACCATTACAAGTAGCTAGCTCTGTATCTTATCATTGCAAATTACTCACTCCAAGATAGGAATTTGTATATTACCATAACTAGCATGTTAAATGTTAAAGATCATAATGGAAAATAACAAAAGACCCTGCAAAATTCATTTAATTTCTATATAAGATCTCAATACTAAAACAGAAAAGGAACAGAAAAGGAAAAAGTATCTTCTCTAAAAAGATATCAAAAGATAATAATCATTTTACGTGTCAAAAACTAGAGAAGATTCAATAGGCAAATCAGTAGTTAGCATTTTCCAGCAGCTCGTCAATATTGTCAAGGCACTAATTGCATAAAAATGATAGATCCATGGTGAACCACTGAAAGCAGAAGGGACCAAATGACATTTTTAAAGTTACATGTCGGACATCAGCAGATGAAGGAATAAGTTCACATGTATCGAGATACAAAGCAAGGTTAATCACTACTAAAGAAGATATACCACTATTTGAACAGAAGGGCCTGCTGTGAATCTGTAGTGTTAGACTTGAGTGAAGATTGGCCACGGCTCCCCTGCAGATAATGAAATAATTTATATGGATCAACGGAAGGGGGGGAGGAGGGGGGAGGTAGAAGAAGCAGCAGAATATACCAAAATCAACAACTCTTTTATTCTTTACTCACTAAGATCCACCATTGAAGCCAACCATCACAATAGGGTGCAACATAAGAAAGAAAGGATTAATCTTGACAAGATATTGGTGGCAACACTCAACGCACACATACTTCAAGGCTTATTATCTCATCTCTTGTTAAATAGTTGGTGATGATAATGGGATGATAAAAGGTAAATAGTATGATTTTAAGTTATTTACTGCATAAGGTGGAATTTCTACTGAGAAACTAATTACTAGTATTTAATTTTTCCCTTTGTTCACACTACAATTCAAGAATGACCTTAGGGGTATAAAAGAGAAATGCGTTTTTCGGACACCAAATCTAAACTAATCCATGTTTGTGGTCATGGCTGTACTGTTGATAGAGGTCAACTGCTGAAAGTATATACAAATATTTGTATACAAAAAAATCAATCAGATTAATTTGGTTCTTTAAGTTCCACTTTTTTGTTTTTTTTGTATAATGGATTGCAAGGTCATCCCGAGTGAGAACCTCTTGACCCTTCATAGGCTCCTGGTCATGGACCTTGAGATCACGAGGAAGAGGAGGAAGAGGGCGATGTATAGCCAACATAGGATCAAGTGGGGAGCCTTGACATAAGCTAAAGCGCAGGAGTTGGGGGTCAAGCTGGTGAGTGGTGACTATGGGGGCTTGGAGTAGTGGGGACGCAAGCGCTATGTAGACCACGACTGCGCAGTGCATTAGGGAAGCCGCGAGAGAGGTATTAGGGGTCTCAAAGGGTTACTCTGGTGGTCACAAGGGAGACTGGTGGTGGAATGGAAAGGTGCAAGGAAAAGTGGAAACCAAGAAAGCAGCGTATCTGAAGCTAGTGGAAAGTATAGACGAGGAGGAGAAGAGGGCAAATAGGGAGCATTATAAGTTGGCTAAGAAAGAGGCAAAGCTAGCAGTTACGGCGGCCAAGACTGTAGCTTTTAGTCATTTGTACGAGGAACTCGAGGGCCGAGGTAGGGATAAGAGGTTGTTCAAGTTAGCCAAGGCACGAGAAAGGAAGGCGCGTGACTTGGACCAAGTGAAGTGCATCAAGGACAAAGAAGGTAGAGTTTATTAGATGAGGGGCTTATCCACCAGAAATGGCAGACCTACTTCCATAGTCTCTTGAACGAGGAGGGGGACAGGAGCATTGTACTGGGTGATTTGGAACTCTCCGGGAGTCATCGTGACTTTGGGTATTGTAGGCGGATTAGAGTTGATGAAGTTGAGGACGGTGGGTGGGGACTCCGACCATTTTCCGGCTATGATGGGGTTGCATCAGGGGTCGGCACTCAGCCCTTTTATGTTTGCTCTGGTGATGGACGTACTGACGTGCAACATCCAATGGGAGGTGTCGTGGTGCATGCTATTTGAAGATGATATTGTATTGATTGACGAGACGCAAGACGGTGTGAACGCGCAATTAGAGGTATGGAGACAGACCTTGGAATCTAAAGGTTTCAAGTTAAGAGGGACCAAGACAGAATACTTGGAGTGTAAGTTCAGTGACGAGACTCAAGGGGGGAAGGAGAGGTGAGGCTGGACTCGCATGTCATCCTTAGGAGAGGGAGTTTTAAGTATCTTGGGTCTATTATTCAGGGAGATGGGGAGATTGATGAAGATGTCACACATCGTATTGGGGCGGGATGGATGAAATGAAGACTCGCTTCCAATGTTTTGTGTGACAGAAAGGTGCCACCGAAACTTAAGGGTAAGTTCTACAGAGTGGTGGTCAGACCAACGATGTTGTACGGGACTGAGTGTTGGCCAGTCAAGATCGCTCGTGTCCAGAATATAAAGGTAAAAGAGATGAGGATGTTGAGATGGATGTGCGGGCACACCAGGTTAGATAGGATCAGAAATGAGGTTATTCGCGACAAGGTGGGTGTGGCCCCTATTATGGACAAGATGCGGGAAGCGCAGCTTAGGTGGTTTGGTCATGTGAGGAGAAGGAGCACAGACGCCCCGGTGAGGAGGTGTGAGAGGTTGACATTGGAAGGCTTACGGAGAGATAGAGGTAGGCCAAAGAAGAGGTGATTAGGCAAGAATGGGACAGCTTCGGCTGACCGAGGACATGACCCTTGATAGGAAGGTATGGAGGTCGAGGATTAGGGTAGTAAAGTAGGTAGTCTAGAGTGTTCATAACAGTAGTATTGGCATGCAGTCTCGCTTTCTGTGGATAGTAGGTTTTTATGACAAACCGTTGTTTTTTTTTATTGTTGATTACCTTATTATCTTGTTGTTTTTATTCTGCTTTTATATGATATTTTGGCACTGTCCCTTCTTGTCTATATTTTTATTAATGTGGTGCTTATGCTTTCCTGAGCCGAGGGTCTATTGGAAACAACCTCTCTATCCTCACAAGGTAGGGGTAAGGTCTGCGTACACACTACCCTCCCCAGACCCCACGGTATAGGATAATACTAGATATGTTGTTGTTGTATAATGGGTACAAAGACTTCTTCGAGCATATGAAGTAATCAGATCTACGATCATAAAACTCCCTTAATCTCAGTTTGTATGACAAAGTTCCATCTATAGATGTCCCAAAATGTCTTAGACACAATAAAATCATCCACACCTGTTACAAGTATAAAATTCACTATCTTCAAAACGCAAATCTAGATCATACTATGATGTTCTCCTTATCAATCTTCAACAATTATAATTATTCTTCTAACAACAATTTGAAAAACAATGTAAGTCATTCCATTTATTAATCTATAGGCAATTAAATTGTATCGGGAAGGGGAGTATTTCACTTATATCATGTGCAGAAACATGTAGATCTTTATCTCTCTGGCACATATGAACATACTGTCTTTCTCACACCGCGCTAGCTCTTAATTTCTCATTCAAGTACAAGAAGGCACAAAGGCAGCTGCCAAAACCAAGGTCTCTTCTTCGAGTAAGCATAATGACAAAAAATAATGACCAAGCCGTATAGCTAAAAGCAATACTTAGACAGGACTCCAAGATATGCAAAGATAAAAAACAATGGTTGGTTTCACCTCCAAGCATTGAACTAAAGCAGGGTGTCCTACGCGGAGAAAAATGCGAAATGCTAATTGAGGTAAGCGTATGGTGCATCTATTCATGCTATACAGCTTAACATAAAAGCAATAGATGTACTAGCAATGAAAACGGTTACTAACCTTTCTGGCCTCAAATTCGTTGAGCATCCTGTATCATAAATTAGGAGTTAATAATGACAGCGACGTAAAACGAACATATTGAATTTGTAATTGAGCCACCACAATTACCAGGTAAAACAAGGTGACTGAAATTCCGAGTATGACCACATTGTCTAGGAAGAAGTAATATCTGTTGACATGTGCAAAGTATGTTATGCCTAAAATCTCAAATTGAACAAGATTTACAGGGGGGAAAAGGAGCATAGCCAGTCCAAAGATATGAGACCTCCAAATTTTCAAAAGACAACTAATACCATCCCGGAATTAGAGGAGAACAAAATGATAAAGAGCCTGGATAACATAATCTACCAAACGCAATCAAAGCCAAAATCTGGCACGTCACAGTATATAAGGAGAAATCGGAAAGAAAAAAGACATGGTGAAGTAAACATTAGGTGAGATCCAAGGACTGACATTAAACCATTCAAACCAAATTAGCAAAACCACCATCAAAATTACTACATGAAAGGAAAAAAATTATTTTGATGCATGGTACTCCCGGGATAACCTCAAATTCAAATCTAAGCAATGTCATTTCATTAACCAATATAAACTAATCCCAGCATAGGCAAAAACACTAGGTGATTTCTTCCCATCTGCCCAAGCCTTGGTGGCAGAGTTACCCGGTACCTATGTTGGTAGAGGTAACAAGTAACCGGTGGAATAGTCGAGGTGAGTGCAAGTTGGCCCGGACACCACCATCATCAAATAAAATAACCAAAACTATCAACTGATGAACATCAATTACTTTAACCTAATAGCTCAATAACGTATTTATTTTAAAACTGACCATCAGTCACATGGCTCAGACTCAAATGTGCGAAAAATTCCAGGTTCAAATGTTCCAAATACAATTTAGCATAAAATTGACCTCCTCTAAAACTGAAAATAAATCTGCATCTTAGCAAGATAATAAAGCATTTATATTACCTTTTCTGTTGTGGCAGAGGGAATTCTAGATGTAGACACTGTAGGTCGAATCACATGCAGATTTTTCCCTAAGCACTGTCCAGTAAAAAAAAACAAAAATTCGTTATATTAATTTTATCAACTCATAAATAAAGCTCAGAAAAAAAGTACGCAAATGAAAAAGGGCTAAATGATGAATTGTACCGAAGCAGAAGCCTTGCGCCTTAAAACGCCCAGCATCGTAGATTTGATCTATTAAAGCTGTTAAATCAATAAAAAGACAAATTTAGGAGAAATTTCAATACTATTAATACGCGTTTGTGTGTGAGAGAGAGAGAAATGGTGGCGACAAAGTAGATCTTACAGAATATAGAAGAAAATATGATGAGAAGAAGGTTTTGACGTGAAGAATAAATGAAAATCAAAGAGAATAGGGTTTGGGGGAGAATGGAAACAGAGAGAGTGAAAGTCGCAAGGGAGAACTTGTTCGCACTTCCTGCACAGCTGCTACCTTTTTCTTTTTTCAAATAAAGAAATTATTCTTTTTTTGCCTTCGAGAAGGAGTTGAGCGAATGGACTATTGGACTGGCCATGCCAACTTGTCCCAAAAGAAAAATTGCTAGGTTGACGGCGTCTTCGGGAAAAAACTTACAAATGGCAATGAACTCCTTTCATTTCGGGTGTGTTTGGTAGGATGTAAAATGTTTTCCTACAAAAGATTTTCACGGAAAATAATTGGTGTTATCACTTATTATTCATTATTTGTTTGGTGAGTGGAAAAAAAATCAAAAAATATTTTTTAGTATTTGGATAGAGAGTAAAAAAATATTTTTTAGAAAAATAATTTTTTATACTACTCCCCTCACCTCCTTCTCCCAAGTCTCCATGTTTCTTGTGTCTCCCCCAATATTCAACGTTTTCAGGACTCTATTGTTTTTAATAATTTAATTATTCTTCTAAAAATTCATACAAACCCGAACGAATTAATTTGCTGCTTTACTTTTTTACGCAAAAACAGCGTTGAAATTTGTGCTCCATAACTAAAAAGAAAATACTCTTTTTTTGGTTGAAAAGAAAGTACTTTTTCTACTATATACGGTCGAAATCGGGCATACCCGATTTCGTTGGCAGGGGAGTTGCCTCGAGGGTAACTTCATAATAGATCGGGCCCGAGCTCGAAGATAGAACATCACACCGGGAGATCGAAGTGTTCATTGAGATCGAGGCCAGCAATAATCGAGATCGAGCATGACTGACTTCGAGTAAGGCGTAATAACGGAATGGCGAGATATCAGTAATCGGTCGAAAGTCAGGGCGAAAATCCCGGAACAGATCAAATCAAAGCGGTTATTAACGCCAATCATGGGATCTACTTCCGTTATTAGAGTTGTACCTTATTTAGGATTCCTCTATTATATAAAGAAGGATCTCATTCACTTGTAGGGACCAACATTATTCACGGACAAGAATATACATATACGTTATTTTCTTTGTTCATCGTTGTTTGTTCTATCCTATATTGTTCTTATTAACTAACTTCGAGACTTTCTCGAATCGAGGTCGAGGCATCGTTTGCAGACCGGTTTGATTTATTTTATTGTTCAAGTTATCTATTTAATTCGTTGTTTAACAATTGGTGCTGGTTTAAATCACATATCCTTAAAACCACAATATAAGTTTAATTGTTACTCAATTTTTAGGGGAAACAGTTTGGCGCCCACCGTGGGACTAAGGATAATAATGATTATTCAGTACTGATTCTGGTAAAACACACTATTTTACGCTTGTTATTGTCAAGTATCTTTGCTTTCAGGTTAAAACATGTCAAACTCACAAAACGCATCCACAAACGGTGACAATGGCCTCAGATTCCACAGTGAAAACGAAAATGTGATTGCTCCAGGAGTCGAGGTGCCACGGGCTAATCTCGGGGGAGCATTGGTTGCCAACCTAGTCAGTGTCAGTTCGCATGTTGCTCTAAACGCGTACCTAGGCGCAAATCTCGAAGGGAGTGTACGCAGGGAAGGCCGATCTAGTGGTCAAGGAACATAGGGCAGAGGAGACAAAGGAGTCAGTCTCTAAGTGATATTCGAGATGCTTCAGGCTCAGCAAGTCGCTATTGCTCAGTTACAAAATCACACATAGAGCTCCGAATAGGGTCGAGCCGGAAATTACTCGATGTACCGAGCCAGTACTGGAAAGGTCGAATAGTAACGAATCGGGGACTGATCCTGCGGTAATGAAAATGCTCGAGGAGCTCACCAAAATAATTGAATCAGGGGAGAAGAAAATCGAAGCCAACGATAAAAAAAATAGAGACATACAACTCTCGAGTTGATCAGATACCGGGGGCACCGCCATTCTTGAAAGCGGTGGATTCGAAGAAGTTTGTACAGAAGTCGTTTCCTCCAAGTGCGGCTCCGAAGCCTATTCCAAAGAAGTTTCATATGCCAGATATACCTAAATATAATGGGACCACCGATCCCAACGAGCATGTTACTGCCATCAAGGGTAACGATTTAGAAGATGATGAAATTGAATCCGTGCTGTTGAAAAAATTCAGAGAGACCCTTTCGAAGAGAGCAATGATTTGGTATCACAACCTGCTACCAAATTTCATCAATTCATTTGCCATGTTAGCAG
>AWOL01S0193731.1:1366-11480 GCA_000715115.1 Nicotiana otophora | reverse complement strand
GTTTTTTATTTTAAATAAATTTTAAAACTCCAACTTAAAACTATTACCCAACTTGAATAGGTTTTGTTTTTTTATTGTTAATATTTTCGTTTTTTTATTGTAGCTAATTTAATTTTTTATTATTTTTGTTTTTTTAATTTTAAAATAGTTTTAAACTCTAACTAGAAACTACTCCCCAATTTGAATAAATAGTTATTTTATTAATATTTTCTTTTTTTAATATAGCTAATTATAAGATATCTATATTTATTAATTCAAATAGAGTAACCAATCAATTCAAAATTTAAAAAGTATTTTTTAGTTAAAAAGGTAGTTTATTTTACCTTTAAAATGCCACTTGACTTTTTGCGGTAATTCCACTTGTCTTAATGGTGTGCTTTTGCCTCTCCTTTTATTATCTATAAAGTTTAAAATAATTTTAAAACTCAAAATTGAAACCACACCCCAATTTGAATTAGCAATATTTTATTTCTTTATGTTCATTTTTTATTTTAAATAAATGTTAAAACTCCAACTTAAAACTATTACCCAACTTGAATAGGTTGTGTTTTTTTATTATTAATATTGTTGCTTTTTTAATGAAGCTAATTTAATTTTATATTATTTTTGTTTTTTTAATTTTAAAATAGCTTTAAAACTCTAACTTGAAACTACTTCCCAATTTGAATAAGTAGTTATTTTATTTATATTTTATTGTTTTAATATAGATAATTATAAGATATCTATATTTATTAATTCAAACAGAGTAACCAATCAATTCAAAATTTAAAAAGTATTTTTTAGTTAAAAAGATAGTTTAATTTATCTTAATAATGTCATTTGGCTTTTTGTGATTATGCCACTTGTCTTAATAATGTGCTTTTGCCTCTCCTTTTATTATGTTTAAAGTTTAAAAAATAGTTTCAAACTCAAAATTGAAAGCACACCCCAATTTGAATTAGCAATACTTTATTTCTTTATTTTCTTTTTTTATTTTAAATAAATTTTAAAACTCCAACTTAAAACTATTCCCCAACTTGAATATGTAGTTTTTTTTATTATTAATATTTTCGTTTTTTTTATTGTAGCTAATTTAAGTTTTTATTATTTTTTTTAATTTTAAAATAACTTCAAAGCTCCAACTTGAAACTACTCCCCAATTTGAATAAATTTAAAAAGTATGTTTTAGTTAAAAAGGTAGTTTATTTTATCTTTAAAATGCCACTTGGCTTTTTGTGGTTATATATAGATAGATATAGATTTTGTTTTTATTTTAAAATAATTTTAAAACTCCAACTTGAAATTATTCCCCAACTTGAATAGGTATTTTTATTTATTATTAATATTTTCCTTTTTTTATTGTAGCTAATTTAATCTTTTCTTATTTTTTGTTTTTTAATTTTAAAATAACTTTAAAGGTCCAACTTGAAACTACTCCCCAATTTGAATTGATAATTATTTTTTAATATAGCTAATTATAATATATCTATATTTATTAATTCAAATAGAGTAACTAATCAATTCAAAATTTTAAACGGTTTTTAGTTAAAAAGGTAGTTTATTTTGTCTTAATATTGCCACTTGGCTTTTTGTGGTTATGCTACTTGTCTTAATAATGTGCTTTTGCCTCTTCTTTTATTATATATAGATGTTAAACAAGAAAACTACGTTAGTTAGTAAATTTTAATATTTACGGTAAATAAGGGAAACATATAAGTTATCCCTTTAAATTATAC
Source organism: Nicotiana otophora (assembly GCA_000715115.1). Taxonomy (NCBI): domain Eukaryota; kingdom Viridiplantae; phylum Streptophyta; class Magnoliopsida; order Solanales; family Solanaceae; genus Nicotiana; species Nicotiana otophora. Next base: position 9,765 of record AWOL01S0193731.1, on the reverse strand, counting down.
TTAGAGGGTATTTGGATTGGTTTATTTTAAGTGTTTATTGGCTTTTAATCACTTTTCTTGTTTTTCAAGTATTTATTGGCTTTTGTATGACAATGATAAAAAGTTCTAAAACACTTAATTTTTGCCACGATCCAAAATCCACCTAGTCATGATGGTACCTAACCCCAGTGCTAGGTAAGCCAAACACAGAATAAGGTAACTCAAGTGAAGGATCAATAACAAGAAAAATGAAAATAACAAAAATCTATACGACATCCCAAGGACTGGTTGTACAAGTCATCAGTCACTATGATTTAGATTTACAAAATCGATATGTAGAATAAATACAATATTAGTTGGGAGTTTACATAGATAGAATTGAAATCTTAAACTACCATGAACAAGAGGTAACTTGAATTTGGAATGCTGGTATGTCGTCAATGCAAGGCTTTGTCTTCCACATCTACACAACTCCAAGATCAGCACGCAAGGCGCAGAAGTGTAGTATGAGTACAATCGACCTCATATACTCGGTAAGTATCTTGATTAATCTTGATGAAGTAGTGACAAAGTATTAAGTTAAAAGAAACTCACTTATTATTTTGTCTGTGTAGATAATAAGCAGAAAAAACAAATAGAGACACGAATAACCACGTAAAAAATGAAACACGAATACAAAAGACCGAGGGCCCTAGAATATCATCACTTCTGAGTCTCAAAACACAATATGGTAACAGAAACCAACAACCAAAAATAATCATAATACATCTTCTCCGTTGTGACGCGCAACCCGATATATATATATATATATTACTAGTTTCGTTGCAACTTGCAACTCGATCCCATATATAATAAAATCATATGAAACTACAACAACAATTAAGCACAAGAAAGTTCACAACGTAACACCACGAAAATGGACATGCGGTATTCAACTAGGAAACATAAACTCAAATGAAGTAAATTGGGCAGCCCAGTATCCAAGAGTTAGTCTCCCGTATAGAAAGACAAGGCTTCCACAAAGCATAAACACAACCAATTTAAAAGTCAACCAATCAGATGAAGCAAAGAGAAGTAAAACACGAAACGAGTAAAGATGTTTGACAAGTAAAAACAAGTATCAAATGGAGGCATTTAATAAGTAAAATCATATAACAAGTAGAGACATGTATCAAGTAAAAGCATCTAGTAAGTGAGGGCATGTAGTAAGTGAAGGCATGTAGCAGATCAAGGCATCTTATAAATAAATCACGTAACAAATAGAGTTTGTGTTTAACCAAAGATGGAAGGAGAACAAAATAAGAGAACTGCCCAAAGAGTCCAGCAGGTACAACCCCAACGGCACCATGCTATGAATACATTCCACAAGGGAAAAGCAAAACAAATGAAATAACCACAAGGAATCACATCCTAATATAATCACGCTGCAGCACATAGCCTGGTCCAAATATATTGATCCACGTGGAATACCCTTCGAGCCATAATGCTAACAATAAAAAACCACATGTTGTCACGACCCGAAATTTCCACCTTCGGACTGTGATGACGCCTAACATTACACTTGTTAGGCAAGCCAGCGTTAGAATAATATTAATTTATTTTTTTTAAAAAATCTTTAAATTATTAATAATCAAAGAGACAAATGCGGAAGCAAAGTTTGAGATATAGTGAAATAATCCATAAAAAATAACGGTATCTAAATACCATCCCATAATTGGTATCACAAGTGCACGAGCTTCTAGAATAAATAAAAATAAAGGTCTGAATAAAATAAAGCTGTTTGAAAATAAACAAACAGCTAAAGTAAAATAGACAGGGACTTCAGAACTGCGGACGCCATGCACTTATACCTCAAGTCTCCTCTGGTAGCTGAAATCCGAGCAAGTCTATAGTACGCCTCTAGGACCAACTCCAAAATCTGCACAAGAAGTACAGAGTGTAGTATCAGTACAACCGACCCCAAGTACTGGTAAGTGCTGAGCCTAACCTCGACGAAGTACTGACGAGGCTAAGGCGGGTCAATTACATTACTTGTACGCAATATTAGTAACAACAATAATAATAGAAATAAATCAGGTAACTCGTTAATAATAATTGAAGCCAACTCAGCAGTCATAACCAATTATCATTTCTATCTGTTGCAGCTTGCAACCCGCTCTCACAATATAATCACAATCAATTCTGTTGTAGCGTGCAACCCGCTCTCACAATATATTCACATTCAATTCTGTTGCAGCGTGCAACCCGCTCTCACAATATATTCACATTCAATTCTGTTGTAGCGTGCAACCCGCTCTCACAATATATTTATATTCAGTTCTATTGCGGCGTACAACCCGCTCCTCCAATATATTCATTTTAATCAAGTCTGTTACGGCGTGCAACCCGATCCCCCGATATATATATTTATGTCGACTTTTAAATAAGTCTGTTGCGGCGTGCAACCCGATCCTCCAATATGGACTTTTAATAAGTCTGTTGCGGCGTGCAACCCGATCCTCCAATATGGACTTTCAATAAGTCTGTTGCGAGTCTATTGCGGCATGTAATCCGATCCTCCAATATATTCATTATAATCAATCTTGTTGCGGCGTGCAACCCGGTCCTCCAATATGGACTTTCAATAAGTCTGTTGCGAGTCTATTGCGGCATGTAATCCGATCCTCCAATATATTCATTATAATCAATCTTGTTGCGGCGTGCAACCCGCTCCTCCAACATATTCATTTACCAATTCTTATAGAAGAATTTTCCCAATCAATGTAATAATTAATATAAAATTATAAGGCAACAAGCATATACTAATTTTGATTTAATTACAAACAACAAAGGTAAATAGCAAATTCTTATAGAAATCAGAGAGAAGATATACAGTTTAATATTTAATATGCTAAATGTCAAATAACAATTAAGGCACATAATTCAAATAGCATGTAACAATTAATGCATAAATTCAAGAATTAATATTTGACAAAGAATAGAAGAGAAACAAATATTATAACAATTAATTCATAATTTAAAACAATTTATATTTTTCAAGTAAATATAAACAATTAATTTGACGACGTATAGACACTCGTCACCTCGCCTATACGTCGTTCACATGCATTTCACATAACAAATAATTTAACGGTTCTATTCCCTCAAGTCAAGGTTAATCACGACACTTACCTCGCTTTGCAAATCTAATCAGTTACTCAACCATAACTTTTCCTTTTAAATTTGTCTCCGAAAGCTTCAAATCTATTCACAAACAATTTAATATACTCAATACGAATCATAGGAATTAATTCCATATGAATTTACAAAGTTTCCGGATAAACTTATGAAATCCAAACACCCATTCTGAGATGAGTCCAACCATACAAAAATTATCCAATTCTGATGTCAAATGGACCTTCAAATCTAAATTTTTTGTTTTTGAAAAGTTTTACAAAAATTCCAATTTCTTCCGTCTAAATCCGAAATAAATGATGAATATAGATTTATATTTATGAAATACAATCACTATATGATAAAGAACACTTACCCAGTTCGAAATCGGGAAAAACTCCTTAGAAATCGCCCCTAAGCCGAGTTATAATTGATGGTTTGTGAAAAATGGAAAAATGCCATTTTGGTTCTGTTTTAAGTCACAGGCGTCAGGCCTTCTTCGCGTTCGCGAAGGGCCTGTCACGATCGCTATGAATAGCAGCCTGTGGCTTTTGCGTTCGCGAGAGTACATTTGTGAACGCGATGAAGGAATTACCAGAAGCCTGAAGTTGCAGAAAAACCAGATTTTCTAAGTTCAAATTATCTCGTATCCTATCCGAAACTCACCCGAGCCCTCGCGGCTCCAAACCAAACATGCACACAAGTCTTAAAACATCATACGAACTTGTTCGCGTGATTAAATCACCAAAATAACACCTAGAACTACGAATCGGACACCAATTCAAACAAAAATTTCAAGAAAACTTTAAATCATATATTTTTACAACGGGGCGTTCGAATCACGTCAAATCAACTCCGATTCTCACCAAATTCGTCAGACAAGTCATAAATATTATAGTGGACCTATACCGGGCTTCGAAACCAAAATACGGACCTGAGGTCATTAAATCCAACTTCAGTAATTTCTTAAAAATTATTAAGCTTTCAAGCTTTTAATTTTTCATCAAAATTCCATATCTCGGGCTAGGGGCCTCGGAATTCGATTCCAGACATACGCCCAAGCCTCAAATCACGATACGGACCTATCGGAATTGTCAAAATACTGATCCGGGTCCGTTTGCTCAAAATATTGACCACAGTCAACTCAGTTGAGTTTTAAAGCGTTATTCCACATTTTAATCCATTTTTTACATAAAACATTTCTGGAAAATTATACGGACTATGCACGCAAGTCGAGAAATTATACTGTAACGACCCGACTTATCGTTTTAAGAATTAATGCCCCGTTCAATGACTTAAGGTCCCGGGCAACTTTATAATATGTATTATGACCCGCGGGTGTGGACGAGTTTGATATTTGGAAAATTTAGAATTTAATTGAGAGAGAAATTCTCATTTGAAGCTTAAATGGAAAGAGTTGACCAAAGAGTTGACTTTTGAGCAAACGACCTCGAAATAGAATTTTGATGATGTCAATAGCTTCGTATGGTAGTTTTGGACTTAGACGCGTGTTCGGATTTGGATTTGGAAGTCCGAAGGACAATTCGACGCATTTTGGCGAAAGTTGGAAAATAGACAATTTTCGGAAAGTTTGATCGAAGGTTGAATTTTTGATAACAAGGTCGGAATTATATTCTGGAAATTTGAATAGGTCCGTTATATCAGTTATGAATTGTGTGCAAAATTTGAGGTCAATCGGACTTGATTCGATAGGTTTCGGCATCGAATGTTGAAGTTGGAAATTTCATAATAGACTAAGTTTCAAGTGAGTTCGCACAAGACCTAACTTTAAATGACCATACCTATCTTAATATGAAGCTTTATATAGTGTATTACTTATCAAAAGAAAGGTCTATGTGTCTATCTTCCAACGCTTCAAACCGTTCATCATTCGGACATTCCTACAAGAAGTTATGACCAAATTACCAAGGCTGGAAACATGCAATTCTGCGACCAATTATGCAATCGCAAAACAGTTATGAGATCGCAAAACTGCTTCTGCGGCCACAAGCTGGTCGCAGAATGGACCAGAAGAGCCCAGTTCTGGGCACCAATTTCGCGATCAGTTTTGTGGCCCGCATACCCATTCTGCGGTCCATTATGCGACCACAGACCTGCTTCCGGAGGGTTAATTTTTCTATTTTCATAACCCGACCCCATTGTGATAAAAAGGCTTTGGGGCTTAGTTTGGGGTGTTTTCTGAGGGTTTTTAGAGAAAGGTAAGAGCATTTTAGAGAGAGAAGGAGGGAACCTAACATTCTAATAATCCAAACTTCAAGAATCAAGGAAGCTAATCACAAGATCTTCATCAAAGAGGTAAGATTCAACCCCTAATCTTCAATTTCGAGTTTGGGGTAAAAGATTGGTGATTGGGAGTATGATTCTTGGGTGTAAGAGTATTATGTATATATGTTTGTACCAATAAGGTTTGTGGAAAGATTGTTGAGATCAAATAAGTAAAGATTGGGTTTTGGAATGAAGGAAATCTTGTAAAAGAACCTTATAACCAAATTTGCACACCTAGTGTTTGATAAAATGCTCAAATGAGCTGAAACCATGAAAATCTTCCTAATTATGGTTCACTTTTGTTATGCTTCTAAATAGATTGAAGTTGCTAGAATTTTCGGAACCTCGTAGTAATGTAAGGAAGGCTCAAGAAAGATTGGAGCCGTCCGGAGGTCAATTCAAGCAAGAAGGCGATTTTGGAATATCGGCCTAACTTCAAAAAGGTAAGTGTCTTGCTTAACCTCGAGTGGGGGAATTTCCCCTTAGGCATTGAGTCTTATGTGCAAATTGTGTAATTGAAAACCATGTACGCGAGGTGACGAGTACGTACTTGGTTTATATGTGCGAATTTCATTGATTAAAAATCCTTATATACCCTTATGTATTAAATTTGAAATTATTGGCACTTATTAAATCCTCTATTTGTCATGTCTAAGTCCTTGTTTGTTGAAATTGTTCCTATATGATGATTTGGTGTGATTTTCACCTTGAATTTATGTGAAATATATTTTGTTAAGATTTTGTACACATTATGGTCGAGCCATGGGCTCCTTATTGTGAAATAAAATGATGTATTGTTGATTTCTGTGGCAAGTTGTGATATGTGAGCACTTGATGTGTAGTTGTTGAAATCATATTTACTTTGGGACTACAGAACGGTATTCCGTGAGATCTACCTGCCCTACACATTTACTTTGGGACTACGGAACGGTATTCCGGGAGATTCTCTTGCACTTTGGGACTACAGAACGGTATTCTGGGAGATTCCCCTGCGCATTTACTTTGGAACTACGGAACAATATTCTGGGAGATTCTCCTGCACATTTACTTTGAGACTACGGAACAGTATTCCGGGAGATTCCTCTGCATATTTACTTTTGGGACTACGAGGCGGTACCTCGAGAGATTTCCCCTTTCTTGCATATTTGCTTTTGGGACTACGAGGTGGTATTTCAGGAGTGCCCTTTTGTTGATATTTTCTATGGATGCACTTGCCTTTGTTTATTTTGTTTTTCCGTAATTTATAAATTCTTGTGTTTTCCGTGATGTATTATTTGACTTAATATTAAGTGTTTTGTATTTCTTAATGTATTGTGTTGACCTTGACTTTTTCGTACAAGACTTTGAGGATTTGTATTTTTCGGTTGTACTTGTTTTTGATGATTGAGTTGTTTTAAATAAGAAGAAAAATTTCTAGTATGTTTAATTTAATAAATTCTATATCCAAATCAGTAGTTTAGATGATGCTTTATTTTAATGGAAATATCATTTTTCCTCACACAAACGATTTCTAAAATAAACTTATCGTTTTGTTGATTTCTTACTTGATTTAAAGATTTTTAATCTTACTTTATTAAAAATAAATTGATCATGCGAATCTTATATACATTGATATTTTGGTAAGTGAGTTGTCCGTGCAGTTATGAAAATAATATGGGCATGAGGTTCCGGAGAAAAATATGATGATTTTATTATTGACACGTGAGTTGTCGGTGTGATGGGGATAGAAATATGGGCACGAGGTGCCGTAGAAAATATGAAAATGGGCTGAGACCCGTAATTTTTATGATTGTGAAATGAGGTGTCACATGGTGACTTTTACTTGAAAATATATTTATTGAAAAGAATTATATTTGAAAGATAATTATTTAAAAGAAGTATATTCGAAAGATATTTATCTTAAAGAATAATATGTGAAGGATTTATATTTGAAGGACTTGACTTGTTGATTGTACTTGTGTTCCTTATTCGCCTGAGTAATAATTATGATGTTCTTATTGCCTTGTTGTTATATCACTGGTTGAGTTTGTTGTTATCATTGCTAGTTGTTTTCCAGTACTATTGTATACTGCTATATTGTACAGGTTATTTGACTAGTGAGTGTCTTGACTGTACCTCGTCTCTACTCCACTGAGGTTAGTCTTGATACTTACTGGGTACCGACCGTGGTGTACTCATACTATACTTTTGCACATTTTTGTTCAGAACCAGGTATTGGAGGTATCGGACCTGGACAGAGTTAGAGTGTGATTGCAAAGATTCAAGGTAGCGCTGCTTGGTCGTCGCAGTCCCTTGTAGTCTGTTCATTTTATTGTACTGTTAATTTTTAATCAAACAATATTGAGTATTCGATCATTGAGATCATTTCATGTATTATGTTAGAGTTCGTGACTCAGTACTACCAGTCTTGGGAGGTTGTATAATTATTTCCGTTGTTGGTTTCGTTTATAATAAAAAAATAATGACTTCGAAATGTAATGAAAATAGACTTACCTAGTCTTAGAGACTAGGCAACATTACGACGCTTGTGGTTGGATTTTGGGTCGTGACATATACATGGTGCTTTTTTGAGGTCTTAGAATACAAAACTACTTATTAAATTTAAAGATGACATTTTGGGTCATCATATTCTCCAGCTCTAAAACAAACGTTCGTCCTCGAACGGAGTTAGAATAAGTACCTAAGATGGAGAAAAGGTGTGGATATATACTCCTCATGTCCGACTCGGACTCCCAGGTAGATGCCTCTACCGTCTGACCTCTCCGTTGCACCCGAACTGAAGGATAACTCTTAGACCTCAACTGTCGGACCTGCCGGGCTAGAATAGCCACCGACTCCTCCTCGTAAGTCAAATCTTTGTCCATTTGGACTGAGCTGAAATCTGACACATGGGACGGATCACCATGATATTTTCGGAGCATAGACATATGGAACACCGGATGAACAGCTGATAAACTAGGTGGTAATGCAAGCCTGTACGC
>AWOL01S0193701.1:0-25718 GCA_000715115.1 Nicotiana otophora | reverse complement strand
TATATATATATATATAGTGCATATACATCATCATTTTGATTTATAAGAATACACAGGTATTTTTCATAATTGTCCATAATTTTTAAAGACTTTAAACTAATTTATTTCTGCATTTTATAATAAACATATCCAGTAATTATCCTCCAAAATATTTTTATGATGATTTAATCATCTAAACTTATCATTTATACCAACATGATGTTTTAAATATTTTTCAGTGCATTTTGTTTTTTATAATTACCTTTGCATTTTTAGGCTAATTGTACTTTTTTGCAATAATAGCCTATATTTATGTATAATTACATTATTTATGCAAACAAATAACTTTTTATATTTTTATAATGTTAAGTTATTATTTTTAATCATTTTAGGGCACAAATAATATTTTTTTATTTATTAATGACTTCTATAAATTATTGTTTAATAAATATTGGGTATTTCAAAACTAGCCCCACTTTTAAACCTATTTTCAGACTAAACAATGGCCCAAAACACCTAATACACTAGCCCAAATAACCCCGGCCCAAACCAATGACCCACTAGATCCCAACCCGGTCAGACCCACTATATTTAACCCGCCCCATTCACGCTTTAAATCCTGGCTGTTGATCTCTCGAGATCAATGGCCCATGTTTAATCCCCTTCTTAATTAACCAATCACCCTAACCCTAACCCCATTTCTCGTTTACCCGCCGCCTCTGCATCCTCTCATCTCCCTTCTCCCCCTCTCAAGAACCCTAGCCGCCGCCCCCTAAATCGTCTCCTAATCCCACCTTATATGGGATTCTATGGCTATTACTTACCATACTCGATCCCCTTCTGGTACCGGCTACTCTCCTATAGTGCTTGCCTAAACATGGTAAGCATATCTTCTCAAAATCGAACCAAAATCGGTTCAAATCCCTATTTTTTTAATGTTATTCTGTCTATGTTCATCCTATGCTACTGTGAGTTCGAACATTTGTTTATATTCTGTTGATTCTTACTTACCCTAAAAATTAGGGTTGCAGATATCTTTAGATCGAATCAAAATTGGTTCGATTCTTTGATTTTAAGCGATGTTTATGTCTATATTCATCTGGTTCTGTGTAACATTTGATTTTTTATTTTTTAGATTCTACTGATTTTTTGTACTTTCCCTAAAATTAGGGTTTTTTCTCTCCTTTCCTTACTGATTTCGATTGTATGTGATGTTCTTTCCTTTCTAGTGTTTGATTGACACATTTCCGTATTTACTTGTTCAATCTTTGTCACTATATAAACCCCTCCCCATTCCCCTTTAAAAGGAAGGGGAGGGGGGGGGATCTCTAGAATCTCACTAAATATTTAAAGCTTTACTCAGTCATTCTTCATTATCTCGTTCTATACTTTGGTTTTGGCCGGTTGAAAGCCAAGGCCACTAAATTCTGGATTTTTGCTTCTCGTTGATGTTCAGAATACTGTGGACTTTTATTCTTTCTTGTATTTTCGTTTAACTGGTAATTACTTTCCCTTTGCAATTTCACCCTTATGTGTCTCTGATTTGCATGTGTTCTTACTTCTAAAATCCATGGCTTAATATGTTTCTGGGTTACTTTATAGCACCACTCTATTAACTTTACATGCGCTTTAAGTCTCTTTAGCATTTAACTACTCCTAATGCTGCTAGTTGTGAGATTATCTATGCCTAACTGGGTAATCTGAATCTTCCTAAGATTGTTTAGCTAGTGTATTGAAGCCTGAATGTTCATGAATCTATTTACTTGCTTTTTCCTAAATCTCTGTAATGAATGCCTCACATTTGTAGTAACCTGTGTTAAGACTTTCATTGTTAATTATAATTTGCCTCTGTGCCATTATGTCACTCAGCATGCTCACTCGATCGCATACCCCTTTAGTAGCTACTTGTGATTTAGAACAGTTATCTCAGCATGTTTGAATTGTTGTTTTCTGATATTAGGATGAATCTTTGATACAACTAGACCTTCTTTAGTTAATTAGTCTACTATGTCAATGTCTGAATGCCTACATCTGCTTTTTGATATGAATTTACTTTCCACTCTATTATGAATCTCTGTAATGATAGTCTTGCATATGTTATTTGTCCTAATGATCTTGCCTCTCTGATAACACGGCCCTTAGTATGTCTTTGACCTACTTGATGCCATGTTCCTTCTGTGATTACTTAGCTCATCACAATGCGCATTCCCCATCATGTCTAAATGTTGTCTTGTTTCTCGATAATGATACTAGGATGTATACTTAGCATAATTTCCAACCATATTTCAACTTGTTTAGTATTGTGCATCTGTGCATAATAATCTTTGTCAATCCTGCAAACTTGTTCTTTCCCTAACTCTTTCAATATGTGACTGCCTATGTGCTAAGTGTTAACCCTGCTAAGTTTGTGACTTGTTCGATTATGTGCTCTATATTCTCAATTTGGTCATGTCTGTTTAAATTATAAGTGTCCCCCAATCCTTGTCTATAGGGCTTAATGGCTTTAACTCGTCTCAATTCTGAAACTGTCAAACGCCTAACTTGTTTGGGTGCATTTGTTGCCTAAGTGTGGAGGCTAACCTGAGCCCTTATTTGTTTATACATGAAAGTCCAATTTGTTTTATATGTTGCCTAGTTTTCTCATTTTTGAGCAACCTAAGTTAAGTCTAGAACCACCCAAGATAGAGGTCCATACGCCTCCTGGACTATAGGTATGGGACGGGTAGTGCACGCATAAGGTACGATTTAGATTCAATTAGTGCGTTTTAGGTAAACAACGTAAAGATAGTAATCGGGTAGCAGGAGATGATAGTTTGTGCCCGCTGAATAACACGAGTAACACCCCACCTCGAGGGAGTTACAAAGTATTATTTATGTTGCACGGGGTGATCATTTATGCTAAAAAACTTAGGACCCTCCCCCCACCCGCCCCCCCTCCCCCACCTTGCCTTAAAATCAATTATTTTGTTTATTTGCCCAATTTTGTCTTTTCTCTTTATTTGGACTAATTCATATAATTCGAGTTCGGCCAGAACCCACAGTTGTGAACCTCGAGGAACACCTTCTCCTCGAGGTAATTTGAGCCCTTACCCGATCTTTGGTGACACAAACTAGTTAAAACAGAGTTGTTCGCAAATAGGTGCCCTAACGCACCTTAAAAATCGTTAGGTGGCGACTCTTCTCTTTTAATTACTTTCCTTTAAAAGAGTTGTCACGACATCGAAGCCCGCTTTCGCGAGAAGGAAGGGGCGCGACAGCTTTCACATAACACAAATAGCACAATCAACCCAAATCCTAAGGGGTAGTTCCCCCACACAAAGTTAGGCAAGATACTTACCTCAAAGAAGCTAAATCAATACTTTAAGAAGCCCTTCCCGTGTGAAACAATCTCCGGATGACTCGAATCTAGTCAAAATAACTTAATATCATAAATAAAAGCCATATGAAACAATTTCGGATAATAAAGCTTCATTCTTTAATAAAAACCAAAATGTCAACCCAAAAGTTTACCTCAGGCCTGCAGCTTGGAACCCGACAAGACTCACAAATTCCGAACACCCATACTTATATGAGTCCAATCATACAAAAATCATTCAATTCCGACCTCAAATCGCCCTTCAAACCATCAATTTATGTTTTAGAAAAAATTTACTAAAATCCCCAATTTTTCCAATTCAAATTATTAATCAAATACTAAAATCGAGGTTGGTATCATGAAATAATAACAAATTCGAGTCAAAAATACTTACCACAATCCAAGTAGTAAAAATCCCCTCCTATCGCCCAAAACCGATCTCCGAAACCTTGTGAGAAAAAGTAATTAAATTCCGAAACAAGAAAAGAAATGCAGCAGTTGTCCCAACTCGATTCAGGTCCTAGATGATCCCAAAACTTTCACCTGATAATCCCATCACGTTACTTGCAAGATTATACCCAAGATAGCCTCTTTATTCGCCCAATTTGGCCTTAAAATAAGGGAGATATGATGTTTTGAAGGTTCAAAAGAAATCTGAAAATTTCAATGGCATTTTCGTAATTATTTACCCCAGAAAAACACGTGCATTAAGAAAATCCTCGTTTAGCACCCAAAACTCATTCGAACCTGCCGGACGCAACCATGTATGCATTTCAATCATAAAACACGCTATGAATTTGCTCGTGCAATCAAAATACCGAAAAGAGGTCATATTGATCCGATATTGACCATGGTCAAACTTCAAATCCTTAACTTAACTAGTTTGTCAACCAATATTCCAAAATACACCTGAGACCCTCGAGACCCCATCCAAATATACTAACAAGTACAAATACACCATACAAATGTATCCAAAGCCTCAAAATACACAAGAGAACATCACAACAAAGAATCGAGGCTCAAACCGAATAGAATTTCTCTTAAGTTGTTAAATATTCATTCTTTCAAAAGAGTGTCTGAATAATAATTAAACACTTCAGATTACTTTCAAACTTTCCACACAAGTTCAATTCAACTATATAGATCTATCCAAAGTCTCGAAACACCGATTGGAGTCCAATAACATCAAAGTCAACTCTTGGTCAAACTTATGAACTCTTAAGTCCTTCAAATTGCCAATTTTTGGAAAATAGTGTTGAATTCTTCTAGGATCCTAAATCCGAGCATACGTACAAGTCCAAAATAATAATACAAACCTATCAGAATAATCAAAACCATATTCCGAGTTCGTTAACCCAAAAGTCAAACTTTGGTCAACTCTTACAACTTAAAGCTTCTAAAATGAGAATCATTCTTGCAAATCAATCATGAACCGCTCGAAAACCGAAACCAACTATACACGCAAGTCATAATACATAATATGAAGCTACTCATAGTCTCAAACCACCTAATGGAAAGCTCAAAATGACTGGTCGGGTTGTTACACAATAGCAACAAAATGAACAGGGAAAGTAACTAAACAAATGTACAATGTCCCATTAAACAACAACTTCAACTAAAGCAAGTTAATGACTTTCAATTACTTGAACTTCAATTAATTGCTTAAGAATAAACTCAAAAAAAGAAGGTATTTCCAAGAAATGGCAAACTTCGAACTCTAGTGTATGACATAAGCTAATAATGAAAGAGATGACATGCACTAGCAACTACGTCTAAATACATGAGAATAACTCGACAACGAAAGGATGTCATGTAACAAAAATGTTAGTTAAGTATAATTAAACAATAAAGGAAGTCACATAATGATAAAAGAGGTAACTACTTCAAATAAAGCATGTAAGAGTAAACTTGACAAGTAAAAGATATGACATGTGCTAACAACTTCAAATAAAGCATGTGAGAGCAAACTTGAAAAATAAAAGATATAACATGTGCTAACGCCCTCAAATAAATACATGAAAGAAGCCTAAGAGTCTAAACTAGTCAATTTCCACATATAAGTCAGATTACGCACTCCTCACCTCGCGTACACGTCCTTCACATAATTCAAATAATACAATAAATCCCAAATCCTAAGGAGTAGTTCCCCCACACAAAGTTAGGCAAGATACTTACCTCAAAGAAGCTAAACCAATACTCTAAAATGAGCTTCTCGTGTGAAAAAACTTTCGGACGGCTCGAATCTAGACAAAATAACTTAATATCATAAGTAAAAGCCATAGGAAACAATTCCAGATAATAAAGTTTTGATCTTTAATGAAAACTAAAAAGTCAACCCAAAACGTCAACCCCAGGGCTGCACCTCGAATCCCAACAAAACACAAAATCCAAACACACATTCCGATACGAGTCAACCCATACCAAAATTATCCAATTCCGACATCAAATCGGCTTTCAAATCATCATTTTACATCGTAGTAAATGTTTACAAAAAACCCCAATTTCTTCAATTCAGTTCATTAATTTAATGATAAAAACAAAGATAAAATCATGAAATATAACCAAATCGGGGTCAAGAACACTTACCCCAATCCAAATCATGAAGATCCCCTCCAAAATCGCCTAAACCCGAGCTCTCTAGCTCAAAAAGTGATAAAATAACAAAAAGCCCTCGAAATAGAATAAATATAGGTGTGCCCAGGCATTTATACTTCGCCATCGCTGAACAACACATGCAATCGCGAAGAAGAAACAACACTGCCTCCACGAAAGTACTATGCGAATGCGACATCAGGGACGTGAACGCGAATCACCACCGCCTTAGCTTTAGCGATCGTGAACGGCTTAACGCGAACGCGAAGAACAAAATACCGGCTTCCCCAACTTGGTCGCCCACTACGCAATCATGGACCAACTATCGTGAATGCGGTAAGTCAACTCACCAAAACTCCGCGATCGCGAGACACATACTGCTAACGCAAAGAAGGAAAATGTGCTAGTCCACCAAACACCCTACGCGATCGTGACTGACGCTTCGCGATCACGAAGAAGAACATCAAACACCAGAAATCAGCAGTCCAAAACATGGAGAAATGGCATGTACCCTATCCGAAACACACCCGAGGCCCCCGGGACCCCGTCCGAACATACCAACAAGTTTTATAACATAACGCGGATCTCCTCAAGGATATAAATCACATCAAACAACATCAAAACTAAGAATTCCACCTCAATTCAAGCCTAATAAACTAATGAACTTTCAACTTCTACAACTCGCACCGAACCATAACAAATTAACTCGGAATGATCTTAAATTTTTCATGCAAGTTCCAAATGACACAACGGAGCTAAACCAACTCCCGGAATCGCAATCTGAACCCTATATCAACAAAGTCAACTCCCGATCGAACCTCTCAACCTTCTAAACCTTTAACTTTCCAATTGTTATCAAAATGCATCAAATCAACCTAAGGACATCAAAATCCAAATATGGACATATGTCTAAGTCCAAAATTACCATACAAAGCTATTGGAAACATCAAAACATCATTCCCGATTCGTCTACACAAAAGTCAAACTCCGGTCAACTCTTACCACTTAAGCTTCTAAAACAAGAATCATTCTTCCAAATCAATCCTGAATCATCTAAAAATCGAACCCAACCGCACACGTTAGCTATAATACACAATATGAAGCTACTAGAGACCTTAAGCCACCAAAAAAATGCTAATTCTCCAAATGATCGATCCGGTCGTTACATTCTCTCCCTCTTAAACAAACGTTCGTCCTAGAACGTGCCAAGAATCGTTCCGAAGCCATGAAATCACTTAACGTACTCACCATACATGTACTCGCGGGTGATCCCACGTCACCCCAATCCATATAAGCCCGAAGACACAAACTCTACTAAAGATTATTCCTTACACCCACACTGATAAGCCTTAGAACCAATTTGTTCACCATTCGATCATTATCCAAAGACCCGATTCCCACATAAACACACTGTATCAACCTCAACCAGCTGCCACAACTCATGCATACACCCACAAGGTATGACCACCCGACGTAATACATCGCCCATATGCCCATAACAATATCTCTAACCACAATAGCTGCCTATAATCAAATTCAGCTCTGGCAAATAACCTCATATCAGCTAAAACTTTGTCCTAAAACTACACAATGCTAACAACGATGCAAGAAACGTGAAGATCTCATAAACACTCACCCAAATCAACAATTCACACCCAACGCCACATGGGAACATACCTCGCAAGCTAAACCCATTAAGCACAACGCGAATATGACTGAATATGGATAGAGAAACACATGAGAGAACTATCAACAAGTCTAACAGGCACAACTACCTATCACTATCATACTATGAATCCTTTCCACAAGGGAGAATCAAAACATATAAACTAATCGCAAGGATCTCATCATAATATAACTCCATCGCAGCACCTCGCCCGATTTAAACATATCAAACCACACGAAAATGCGAGGATCATATTCTCAGCTCTAAATCACAAGTAGAATACACATCACACCAACCAAAACATTCCACTAACTCAATTCCGTGAAACAAAATCACAACATGGATTTCCCATACCGGTAGAGCACCTAAATCACTAATCATAACCAAACCACCCAGAAATCACATCAAACCCTACCATAATGAGTAACCGAAAGTTCATTATTGTCTCATAGCTCTCAATAGTGAGCAAAACGAAATGATAGACACATGCTACCACTATAGAGTCTCTCAACAGAGGTAAACACATAAGTAGAGTAAAGAATCACGAAACACACCCATATATGAAGCAAGATAGGAGAACTCACTCTGATAAACAGTACCGGATCAAAATAAGACTGATGCTCCTCTATGATAAATCGAAACCATACCTGTAACGATACCATCTGGTGCATCGGCCTCAGCCCTACCGTGGAAAGTATGTCAACGGGCCAGGCCTCCCCCTCCATGGCGCCCTTTATCCTCCAGTCCTCCACCCTTAGCTAGACGTGTAAGTGGAGTAGCAACTGGAATAGAGCCCATAGCCTGAGTGCTCTGATGATATCCACCTCTCCCGAGTCTAGGACAATCTCTCATGATGTGCCTAGTATCACCACACTCATAATAACCCCTCTTCGGGCGTGTCTGTTGGTACTGAGTCTGTGCCGAATAACTAAAATAACTGTTGCAAGAACCCCGTGCAGGTGGTGCACTAAAGGATGACTTCCCCATATGAGTACCTCAGGTTCCTAACTAACCGGAGCACCACACGTAGTCTGAAGTGCGGACTGGACTGGTCGACTACCTGAGCCTCCGTCGTGATGGGTCATAGCTGAAGAGTAAAATCCACTGAATCCTCCAAAACCTCGAGACCTCTTGGCCTCCATATCCTCCCTATCATTACCCAAAATATGCTCTAACCTCCTGTCAATATCCACAACCTACTAAATGGAGTATCAGTCTCCAACTCCCGAGCCATGCTGAATCTAAGACCATAACTGAGCCCTCAATAAATCTGCGGACTCGCTCTCTGACTATAAAAACCAAGGTAGGTGCATGTTGGGACAACTCCTTGAACCTTATGGCGTACTTCAACACTGTCATGGTGCCCTGGCACAACTGCTCGAACTTTGTGCTCTACACATCCCTAAGGGTCTAGGGGACAAACTTCCTCAAAAACATATCTGTAAACTGAGTCCATTTGAGTGGTGTTGCATTAGATGGACTACCCTCCACATAAGCCTTCTACCACTGATACGATGCTCTTGACAGCTAAAATATAGTAAAAGCAACTCCACTCACATGCACAATACCCATGGTTCGGAGAATACGGTGACACTTCTCTAGAAAACCCTACGTGTACTCAGTCACTGCACCACTGTAAGTAGGAGGGTGATACCTCTTGAACCTCTCAAGTCTCCACTGATCCTCCTCCTATGCCTCTGGCCTGACCTTAGACTGAACAACGATAATGGGTTGTATTGGCACCACACCCGGAGTATGACTATCATGAGCCTGCTGCTCAGGAGTATGGGCGGCGAGAGTCTGAGCTCCTCCCCCTATCTGTGAAGTAGCTGGTGCAAATGGGATCAGTCCTGCCTGAGCCAATGTACCAAACATGCTCAGGAACTGCACTAAAGTCTCCTAAAGTCCGGGGTTAACAATAGGCGCCTCCGGTGCCTGTCCCCTAACTGGAGCTACTGGCGGCTCCTCAACTGTTGCTCTGGAAGGTGCTCTAGCTGCCAAACGTGCCCCTCCTCGGCCTCTACCTCAGCCCGACCTCTCACGGCTCTAATAAGGGACTCGGATGTCTTCTCGGCTGATCCGGTAGTGCGTGTCCTCACCATCTGTGAGAGATTAGAGACACAAAAAGGTCAAACTCCGAAAGCAATGAATCTGCACGATAAGAATGAAAGAACTGGAATTTTCCTAATAGTTCTATAGCCTCTCGAAGATAAGTACAGACGTCTATTTACAAATCCGCAAGACTCTACTAAACTTGCTCGTGACTCGTAAAACCTATGAACCTAGAGTTCTGATACCAACTTGTCATGACCCAAAATCACGCTTTAAGCGTCATGATGGCACCTAGTCTCGAAGACTAGGTAAGACGATTACTTACAACAATTAAGCTAGTTTAATAATGATATTGTAAAACAGAGTTTAATATAAATATCGAAAAATAGGTGAAACAAGCCTACGCGGAAATAATCACAACAACCTCTCAAGACTAAGTAATACAGAGTCACGAACCCTAGCCGAATACATAGAAAGATCTCAAAAATAGAAATACAATATTGTTTGGATAACAAACTGATAGTACAATAAAAGGGAAAGGACTCCAAGTGACTGCGATGACCAAGCAGCTCTACCTTGAATCCTCGCGGTCAAGAAGCTAACTCTTCCTGAGTCTGATATCTTCAATACTTGGATGTGCACAAAAATGTGCAGAAGTATAGTATGAGTACACCACGGTCGGTACCTAGTAAGAATCAGGACTAACCTCAGTAGAATAGTGACGAGGTATAAGTCAAGACACCTAATAGTCAAAATAACATGTGTAGTATAGAAGTATAAAGCTAATAATGAAAGTAGGAATCAGTAAATGGCAACAAGAACCAACATGTGATATAAACAGAAAAGTAATTAGAACACCATTAAGTACTAGTGAAACTAAGGAAAATAAAACAAATGACAACCGAATACTCAAACCATTCTAACACAACTTTAACAACAGAATTTCTCTGAGATACACCATCACATAAACACAAGTCACGAGTCCCAACCCACAAATTATATGCTCACAACACCTTTTTCCCATATTATTAATCACAACTGCACAGACAATTCACATGCCAATCTCTCAATCTGCCCGGCATTATCACGGGCTCACAATCACAATTTTCCCGGTATGGTCATAGGCTCAATACCAAAATCTGCCAGGCATGGTCACAGGCTCAAAATCACAATGGAAGTAGATAATACTAGAATTCATGGGCATGGTCAATGAATGTCAAGTTTCATACTCATGAACTGTATAAGTGGCATGCTACGGTGTATGCTTCTGCGAGTGTACCATCACAATCCAAGTCAACAAGTATTATCAAAGACATCGAGTAGCTCATTTAAAGCAACACAACAAGTCACGTAAGGTGCAAGACATACACAAGGAAAATCACACCATAACACGAATATCATCAACATAATGCCCCCAGGCCATCACATATCATCCCTAACATAGCCACCCTTATCTCTCAGTATTGATAACATCATAATAGTCACCCTTATCGCTCTGCCCAGACATTTAACATAATAGCCACCCGTATCATTCCGATAGCTACCTGTATGACTCTGATAGCCACCCATATCACTCTGGTATGATAATATCATTAGCCACACATATCACTCTGTACGATCATCAACAGAGAGATGCCACCCTTATGCTCCGCATAACGACAATCAATCCACATAACAAATTCACATGTGTTAACATCACAACAACATGACATATCAACTCGTACCACAAGTGCCCATAGGCCACAACCTCTTAACAATATCACCACAACACATAGCCCACAGCTAAAACACGACGTGTACAAAATCTCAATAGCAACAAAATAAACGCGGAAAATAACTCAACAAATGTACAATATCCCATTAAACAAAAACTTCAACTAAAGTAGGTTAATGACTTTCAATAACTTCAACTTCAATTAATTGCTTAAGAATAAACTCAAAAAAAGAAGGTATTTCCATGAAATGACAAACTTCGAACTCTAGTGTATGACATAAGATAACAATGAAAGAGACGACATGAACTAGCAACAAAGTCTAAATGCAAGAGAATAACCCGGCAATGAAAGGATATCATGTGACAACAATTTCAATTAAGAATAACTCAAAAATAAAATAAGTCACATAATAATAGAAGAGGTAACAACTTCAAATAAAGCATATAAGAGTAAACTTGACAAGTTAAAGATATAACATGTGCTAACAACTTCAAATAAAGCATGTAAGAGCACACATGACAAATAAAAGATATAACATGTGCTAACAACTTCAAATAAATACATGAAAGAAGCCTAAAAGTGTAAACCGGTCAATTTCCACATATAAGTCCGAGTACGCACTCGTCACCTCGCGTACACGTCCTTCACATAATTCAAATAATACAATAAATCCCAAATCCTAAGGGGTAGTTCCCCAACACAAAGTTAGGCAAAATACTTATCTCATCGCGAAGAAGTAACAACACTGCCTCCACAAAAGCACTATGTGAACGTGACATCAGGGATGTAAACGCGAATCACCACTGCCTCAGCTTTCGCAATCGCGAACGATTTAATGCAAACACGAATAACTAAATATTGGCCTCCCCAGCATGGTCGCCCACTACCCGATTGCGAACCACCTATCGTGAATGCGATGAGTCAACTCACCAAAACTCCACGATCGCAAGACACACGTTGCGAACGCGAAAAAGGAAAATTTACTAGTCCACCAAACACCCTACGTGATCATGACTGACGCTTCGCGATCACGAAGAATCACATCAGACACTAGAAATCAACAGTCCAAAACATGGATAAATGGCATGTAGCCCATCTGAAACACACTCGAGGCCCCCGGGACCCCGTCCAAACATACAAAAAAGTTTCATAATATAACGCGGACCTGCTCGTGGACTCAAATCACATCAAACAACATCAAAACTATGAATCGCACCATAATTCAAGCCTAATGAACTTTACACTTCTACAACTCGCACCGAATCATATCAAATAAACTTGGAATGACCTCAAATTTTTCATGCAAGTCCCAAATGACACCACAGAGCTACACCAACTCCCAAAATCGTAATCTAAACCTGATATTAACAAAGCCAACTCCCGGTCAAACCTCTCAACTTTCCAAACCTTTAACTTTCCAACTTTCGCCAAAATGCATCAAATCAACCTACGGATCTCCAAATCCAAATCCAGACATACTCTAAGTCCAAAATCACCATATGAAGCTATTGGAATCATCAAAACACCATTCCGAAGTCATCTACACAAAATTCAAACTCCAGTCAACTCTTACCACTTAAGCTTCTAAAACAAGAATCATTCTTCCAAATCAATCTTGAATTATCTGAAAACCAAATCCGACCACACACACAAGTCATAATACATAATACGAAGCTACACGAGACCTTAAACCACCGAATGGAATGCTAATTCTTAAAATGACCTGTCGGGTCATTATAATTTGAAGCATCATTATTGGTAGCGGAGGATGAAAAAAGACATTGTTGAGTATGTTTCATGGTGATTGAACTGTCAGCAGGGTAAGTATGAGCATTAGAGACCTGTTGGTTTGATTCAAAGGCTAGATATAACAGAGTAGAAGTGGGAGCGTATCTTTATAGATTTTATAGTTTGGTTTCCACGGACCTTGAGGAGATTTGATGTTGTGTGAGTCATTATGGATAGACTAACTAAGTCTGCACAGTTCATTCTAGTCATGACTACCTATACTTCAAAGCAACTGCTTTGATTTATCTTAGAGAGATTGTTTGCCTACATGGTGTGCCCGTATCTATTATTTTGGATCGAGCCACTTAGCTTACATCATATTTTTGGAGATCGGTGTAGCGAGAGTAGGGCACCCAGATTAAGTTGAGTACAACTTTTCATCCCTAGATGGACGGGAAAACTGAGTGTACTATTCAGATCTTGAAGGACATGTTACGAGCCTGAGTCATTGATTTTGGGGGCTAGCGAGATCCGCTTCTACCATTAGCGAAGTTCGCCTACAATAATAGCTACTAGTTGAATATCCAGATGGCTTTTTATAAGGCCTTATATGGGAGGCGATGTCGTTCTTCAGTTGGTTGGTTTGAGATGGAGAGGCTAGGTTTTTGGAAACTGACTTGGTTCGTGATGCTTTGGAGAAGGTGAAATTGATTCAGGAGCGGCTTCGTATAGCGTAGTCAAGGCAAAAGAGTTATGCTAATATGAAGGATCATGATGTGGCATTCATGGTGGGTGAAAGGGTTATACTCAGAGTTTCGCCCATAAAGGGTGTGATGAGGTTCGGGAAGAAAGGAAAGTTGAGCCCTCGATATATTGGTCCTTTTGAAGTTCTAGAAAGAGAGTTGGTGAGGTGGCCTACATACTTGCTTTGCCACCTAGCTTATCGGGAGTTCATTTGGTGTTCCTATAATGAACCGATAGATTATTTTGAGTACTAGCCTTAATTTCAATATTCTGAGACCTCCTATAGCTTCATTTTATGTTTCTTGATTTGTGTGCGTGGTCCATGTAGATTTTCGAAAAGTGTTTACATGAAATTTTGAAGAAACTGTGATTTTTGGCCTAAAATGAGACTTGAGCTGACCACGATCAACATTCTTGGTAAACAACCTCGGATCAGTATTTTGAAGCTTTCGGTAGGTTCATATGATATTTTTGGACTTGTATGCATGTTTGGTTGAGGTCTAAGGAGACCCGAGCGCATTTCGAATTAAAGTTGAAATTCTTGCGTTTTGATGATCGATTCGTGTTATTTTGATTATTTGAGGTAGCGAGCAAGTTTGTAGGATGTTATTACACTTGTGTGCATGTTTGGTTTGGACCCCAAGGGGCTCGAGTGAGTTTCAGGTGAGTATCGAGTGAGTTTAGATGATTTTAGGATTTGTTGGTGCAAGCTTGCAGATCTTGCATTTGCGAGGTTTGGATCGCATTTGTGAGCCTCGCTTTTATGGTCAAATGATCGCATTTGCGAAATAGGAACTAGGCGCTGGGCATCGCATTTGCGAAAGAAACTTTGCATTTGCGGACTGGGTGTTGTCCGTATTTGCGAGCAATCCTCCGTTTTTGCCACTACTCATAATATTTGTCAGCTTCCATTTGCGAAGAACTAGATCGTATTTGCGATGGAGGGCATTCTACATTTGCGAACCAAATGTCGCATTTGCAAATTCATTGGGCCTGATGCAATTTGCGATCAATGTGTCACATATGCGGGCATCAAATTTGCGAACAAGTCTTCGCAAATGCGACACCTGCAGTTGGATAAAAGAGGGAAAAATCGGGACTTAACTTATGTTACACCATTGCTCAAGCCCAAACACTGTAGAAGCGATTTTTGAAGAACTTTTTCTTCCCAAATTCATTGGTAAGAAACTCTAATTCATTTTCTATCAATTCCCCATTACTTTTCATAAGGTTTTAATATCAAATCTAGGAATTTCATGGTAAAAATTAAGGTTTTTTGGTAGAATTTAGGGATTTTATAAAATTGAGATTTAGACCTCAAATTGAGGTCAGATTACAAAACAAATCATGTAACTGCGCTCGGGGGTGAATGGGTAATCGGGTTTTGGTCCGAATCTCGAGTTTTGACCAAGCGAGTCAGGGGTTAACTTTTGTTGACTTTTTCAATTTAGCTAAAGATTGAAGCTTTCACATTTATGGGTAGTTTCTGAAGCTTATTTTGAATTGTTTGAACAATATTTGGCTAGATTTGGTTAGTTTTGAGGCTTGTTCGAAAGGGAAATCTCTGATTGATCGTTGATTTGATTGCAAAAAGAGGTAAATATCATGTCTAACTTTGACTTGAGGTAATTAGGACTTGTTGGTCTATTTGTTACATAATTTAGTTCCTTGGTGTTTTATACGCTTTGTTTCCTTTTGTGCTGAGATTACCAGATTTGGTTGTGTTGAGTTGTTCATGTTAATGAGTCGATATTAGGAATGGGTTGCACACCACAACAGTATTTAAATAAATTGATAATGGGAACGGGTTGCACGTCGCAGCAGATATTAGTATGATATTGAGATCGAGTTGCATGCCGCAACAAATATCGTAAAATGATATTGAGATTGAGTTGCATGCCGCAACAGATATTGTAATAAATGTTGGGATGGGGTTGCGTGTCACAACAGATTATGATGTGTTATAGCTGTCTATAGTTGTAGTGTTTTATCTCGGTACTGTGATATAAGGTTACTCTGGGGGCCTTTGTTAGTTGATGCTTAGGTCTGTTTTTATGAGTTTACTGCTTTATCTATATTTTGTATTATGTTATCATTATTCGTATAAGTTTATAGTGAGTGTCATGTCATAGCATCGTCACTACTTCACTGAGGTTAGGCTCGACACTTACAACGTATATGGGGTCGATTGTACTCATACTACACTTCTACACTTCTTGTGCAGATCTCGATGTTGTTCCCAACAATGCATAGAGGAGTTTTGCCCGGATCGACTTGATCAGGAGACTTGAGGTAGAATTGCACGTCGTTCGCAGTCCTTTAAGTCCCCTTCTATTCTGTCTTTACTGTTTAATTTTGTTTCAAATAGTTGTATTTCATTCAGATCATATTTATAGTATTCTAGTTGCTCATGTACGTGTGACTCTGGATTTCTGGGATTAGTATAGACTGTGTTAGTTTTTCTATTTGTCTCGTGCATTTCAGAGTTATTTAAGTGTTAATTATTGCTTTTCTTCTTTTAAATTGTTAAAAATAGTTAATTAATGAGATAACATTGGCTTGCCTGGCAAGTGGATGTTAGGCACCATCACAGCCCCACGGTTGGAATTTCGGGTCGTGACAATTCCATGTTTTCATGCTCCGAAAGTACTACGAGGATGCGTCAGATGTGTTAGATTTTAGCTCGGTGTAGTTGGACAAGGAATAGACATATGTTAAGGATCCGGTAGCCATTTTGGACAGGCAGGTTTGAAATTTTAGGTCGACAGATATTTCATCAGTGGAGGTTTAGTGGATGGGTCAGCCAGCTGAGGAGGCGACTTGGGAAAACCGAGCATGACATGCAAAGTAGATACCCTCATCTTTTTTATATCCCAGGTATGACAGTAAACTTGTTCGAGGACGAACGTTTATTTAATAGGGGAGAATGTAATGACCTAGAAAGGTATTTTGTGTATTTGAGCCATATTCCCCTATTTAATGTTTTTCGTATGTGTATTTGTTACTATGTGACTTGCAGGGATGGTTGGTATTGTTTCGGGAAGATTTTGGATTGAATTGGAACACTTAGTTCCTAGTTGGGAAGCTTAAGTTAAAAGTGTTGACCAAGTTTGAATTTTATGTATTTGACCTCGGATTGGAGTTTTGATAGTTCTGTTAGGTCTGGATGGTGATTTTTGACTTACGCATATATCCAGATATGGATTTGGAGGTTCCTAGGTTAATTTGGCTTTAATTGGCGAAAGTTGGCAATTTGAAGGTTTAAAAGTTCATAGGTACCACCTATAGTGACTTTGGGGTTATCGATGTTCGTTTGAGATTTCGAGCCTTGGAATAGGTTCATATGGGGATTTATGACTTGTGTATAAATTTTGGGTCATTCAAGGTTTTTTAGGCATGTTCGGCAGGAGTTTGAAATTTGGAAATTCGGATTAGTTCATTATGTTTGAATTGAGGTTCGATTCGTGATTATGATGTTATTTTGTGTGATTTGAGTCCTCAAGTAGGTCCATGTTATGTTTTGGGATTGGTTGGTGAGTTTGGACGGGTCCCAGAGGCCTCGGGGGTGTTTCGAGGTGGTTTCATACCAATCCCCCTTTGTTTTGGACTACTGGTTTCTTGTGTAGAAGTTCTTCATTGCGATCGCGTATGGAGGTTCGTGATTGCGGAGTGGAAATTTGGACATACGAGGTTTCACCCTTCGCGGTCAAGTGAGATGCATCGCATTCACGGAGCTCTGGGATGGGATATTCCGCATTCGTGCTCAAGTGTCGCTTGCGGAGGCGTGTGGTTGGCTGGAGATTTGCCCACGCGATCACGCATGTGAGGTCACATTTGCGTGAGCCTGGCTAGTGAAGGGTCGCGTTCGTGTGAAGGACTTCCCATTCGCAAAGGACAGTTTTGAGCTGGTGATTTCTTGGCATTCGCGATCGCAATATAGGTCCCGCGATCGTGATGCATATATCTAGGCAGACCTTTAAGTTTCTATTTTCGCGACTTTTACTCATTTCTATCATATTTTGAGATTGGGAGCTCGGCTTTCGGCAATCTTTGAAGGAATTTTCACTACTTGGATTGGGGTAAGTATTTTTAACTCGGATTTAGTTATTATTCATGATTTCATCCTTAATTTTAGCATTTGAATGATGAATCTAAGCGAAGAATATTAGGGATCTTGGCACCACTTTTCTAAAATGAAAAATAGGAATTTGAACCCCGATTCGGAGTCAGATTCGGATGAAACTTGTATGGTTGGTTCGTATTCGAATGGTGGTTCGAAATTTGCTACTTTTGTCGGGTTTCGGGAGGCGGGCTCATGTTGAACTCTTTATTGACTTTTTTTTAATAAAGATCGGAGCTTTATTAATTGGAATCGATTTCTATAGCCGTGTTTCATATTATTGAGTTATGTTTTGCTAGATTTGACCCGTTCGGAGGCCGATACAAGAGGCAAAGTCTTTTTAGAGTATTGATTTGGCTTGTTAGAGGTAAGTATCTTGCCTAACCTTGTGAGGGCGAATACCCCATAGTGTTTGGCCTTAATTTCCTATTTGTGTTACATGAAAAGTGACATGTACATGTGGTGATGAGCGTGTACCCGGGCATATGTGTGGTTCATGACCGAATTAGACCTTAGGCTATTAATATGCCTTAATTTGGGGTTGTTTTCTGTATGAAACATGCTTAATCATTTTGTGACTACGTGAACATGATCACTACAATTGTATTGTGATAGCAATGCTTTATATGTTGAACACTCGCCCGCATTTTGTTCCTATTTTCATATCTTTGTGCATCTTATTGATAAATTATGAGTTTATACCTTTGATTAGGTTTTGGCATTATTGTTTTTATGATAATTGTTGCACATGTGGACATGTTGTGCAGGTTGATTGTTGATATGTGGAGTATAAGGGTGGCATTTCTCTATTGATGTTGTATGGAGTATACAGATAACATTTCACTCTTGATGTTGTGTATAATATAGGGGTGGCATTTCATTGTTGATGTTGTGTGGAGTATAAGGATGGCATTTAACTGTTGATGTTCTTGCAAAGAAATAAGGGTGGCGATATGCGCAAGTGACGAAATAAGGGAGGCATTTCATGGTTATGTGCATATGCGGCGAAATAAGTATGGCATTGTTGATGATGTTATGTGATGATTCGGGGTGTCTTTCTTGATGTTGTTTATGTGTTGAAACGAGTTGATATTTTTATTTCATACATGTTTCTTAAAAGTTTTTGTCTTGTATTTTTAATGAGTTGTTAGTTCAATTTGACATGCTATCACATGCCCCACTTCTTTTGATGATTTCTTGACTAAGATGAGTTTTTTTCTACATTGAGTTGTCATCACATGCTCTACGAGATGGTTGATACTGGTGTTTTTTCATTATATATATGTTGTCAGTTATTGATATATTGCACAGATTATTGACTAGTGAGTATCACATGACTTGAAGCTCGTCACTACTTCACTGAGGTTAGTCTTGATACTTACTGGATACGATCGTGGTGTACTCATACTACACTTCTGCATATTTTGTAAAGATCCAGGTGTTGGAGAGAATAGATTTCGGCAGTGAGAGCTTATTGACCGAGAGGATTCAAGGTAGAGTTGCATTGATCATCGCAGTCCCTTGGAGTCTTATCCTTATGTTTATACTAAAACAATTTATATCCAAACAGTATTCTAAATTTGAGCTATTCTTATATATTCAGTTAGAGCTCGTGACTCTGTACTACCTAGTTCTGGGGAGGTGTTTTGAGTATTGTCATTTTGGCTTGTATTGATTCTATTTCTTCTATTAAATTAAACTCTATCCTATTATATTAAGTTATGTTTATTTAAATATTGTTAAGTGATCGGCTTACCTAGTTTTAGAAACTAGGTGTCATTACGACCCCTAGGGTGGAATTTGGGTCGCAACAACATACAAGAAATTACAAGATAGTGGGATAATAAAATTATAGAATATGGGTTGATAGTAACGTAAATTTAAGTTTTAGTGGGTAACTAGTGGTAGACAGGGACATATCTAGGAGGAGTTCCTGGGTTCCCATGAACCCATGCTCCCTTCCCTAGACAATATATGAAAATATTTTATATTTTTTAAAATACTTATATTGTTATAAGTAGAATTGTATTTAAGGTGAATGTCTATATTTTAGAGAGATTTTAGGGATTGTTACTTTATGGCTAAGTTACTTTTTTCCTATAAATAGAGAGGTTCTATTCCATTATAAATCATCCCAAATCAATAAGAATCCTCTCTCTCTCTCTCTTTTCTCCACAATACTCTTTTCTTCTTTTATTATTTTATAACGCGTTATCAGCACGAGGCTCTAACCAATTGAGTGGAGGGTGATTGTTTTAATTTGTAGATATACTATTAATTAGTTGTCTAATGTTTAAGAAATTAAACCACTCGTGGAGAGAAGTTATAGGAATATGCGTGAGGCTCTTGCGTGAATGCATTGATATTCCTATACTAGGCATCTGCTTTGGTCTACCGACGTTTCGTGCGTGGTGCTCAACTTGTACATGATATTGAGCACAATGATTGTTAATTGATCCATGAACTTCCTTCAGGAATAAATTCT
This sequence comes from Nicotiana otophora, assembly GCA_000715115.1. Taxonomy (NCBI): domain Eukaryota; kingdom Viridiplantae; phylum Streptophyta; class Magnoliopsida; order Solanales; family Solanaceae; genus Nicotiana; species Nicotiana otophora. The sequence continues at coordinate 5,282 of AWOL01S0193701.1, read as the reverse complement.
GGATTTAAGGTAAGTATTTTATATTATTTTTCTCTTTTAAATTTTTGAAATTCTATAATTTAAATTTAAATACAAGCAAAGACAATAAATTTTGATTATAACTCTAATAGAGTTTGTGAGAATTATAACCACCCAAAGTTGTAAAATTTCTGTGTCTTGCCATGATCAAATCCATGTATGATTATGAGCGCAAGAAGTGAAAACTTGTCTTCATTCTCATTCCCCTAAGAGAATGTGGTAGCAGTATGTGATAAGTCTGAAAGAAGACAACATTATTACCATGAACAATGGATGTGGACGTAGCAATAGATGAAATTATAATCGCCATCATTGTGGTAATGATAATAAAAAGGATTCTCAAAATAATCCTTCACTCTGTGAAAGTAATATTTGTCATCGATTTGATATGAGATTTTGAAAAGAACATGTAGATGGTTATTCGAAGATCCAATTATACTATTTTGGAGAAATAAAATTGATTATCAATAGGATATTGTGTCGTAGTAAGTCTCAAAGAAACTTATTTAGTTTCTAAAGTATTCGCGAAAGCGGTTGGTTATATTGACACTATAAATAAAGGAAAGATTTAATATCTTATATTACTACAACTTGTAGCGGGATAATATGTATGTGAAAAGTTACCCGCTTTATTCTTTGGTTTGTACTACACAAATAAAAGAATGCCACAATAAAGTAGAAGTTTATTGATATAAAAATCCATATCATAATAAACTTGAAGTTTATTGATAACTGCACACGTCATGGAGTAAACCTAAAGTTTATCAATATTGATAATTTATCCAGTTGGCATAACTAATTTAGCTATATCAATTTAAGTATGACGTACAAAAATAAAAGAGAATTGAAATGGGTAAGTATTAAAGAACTAGAAAGTTCTTTACGAATTCTCTTATGTTGCTTGTTCTCATTAATTAATAGACTAACTAAATTGGGATAGAATTCCATGAATGCTGGAAATATCAAAGGTGAATATGGGCTCATTCACCTTCCATATATACCACATACGATGCATTTATGAGATAGTTACATGTGTCATTATTATTAACCTGCAACCTAGTGTTTGCGAGGTAACTTGCTTAATAATTTAATTTAGAGCATAATTTCTAAATTTTCTATTCATGACAGTTTATCTTGATAAGTTGGTTTACATCACAATTGGTTTAGCAAAATGATTTATTGAGTGCCTCCACTTAATAGCTAAGCTATTGCTTATGAGAACAAAGTTATCTATATCAGTTTGATATACGTTATATACGAAAGTATATTATATTCTCCCCTCACAAGGGGTTCAGGGTCGGGAACCAAATAATTCTATCTTATTATTATTGATGTGCAGTGTATATTTTGATTAACACACAAAGGTGGGTTTTCAAAGTTGAGGAAGCAAGTTAGTTTTTCTAACACGAGGGGGAGAAAGGATAAACAATTGAGAAAACGTTACGTGGAATGAATTATCATTTGTACATCTAGATCCTCGAATAAGATAATATGAACTTCAAATTCATAAAAAGATAATTCATCTACAATATATTGCAAAGCATGTCAGACTCATTTGTTGACCCAAAGAAAGTAATATATTCTCACTGTAAATGCTCTCATTAGAATAAGTCCTAGAAGGACAAAGTTTATATTACGCTTAAAGCGTATAGACAAATCAGTTTCAAATAAACTTGATAAAGAAAATGATCAAAATGATAATAATAAGGAAACAAGTGATCTAGAAGATCACATGACATAACACTTCATAAAATCTCAGGAGAGGTTCAGATACTTAAAAATATGAATGAAGAGATCTCTATGTTATGTCTTTATGAAAAAAATGAGGTTGGCAGCGATATAAAATGTTTGTCAACTACATCTATGATAACGCTATATATATATATATAAGGATCTTAAGTCTGGAGAAACGATTCAAGTAGACTTAGTTTCATATGAAAGACATGTAGTTTTGGACCTGCAGTTCAAACACCTTTATCTATATTATATGTCTAACATGACATAAAAACTTGATATGCATCTAAAGTCCATTCATATGGCTTATATGGCATAACTTATATGAAAATCCCTGAAGGATTTAAATTGCGTAAAGCATATAGAATTCTTGGTCCTGAAGTACTACATCCTAAGTGCGATTTGTGCACATTTGTATCTTACTATAACTATAAGCATGATAATGTGATAGCGATAATTTTTACCTCTATGGAGATATTGAAAAGGTCATTCAACGGTATTATATGAAGACATTGTATATCTATCAAGAATGATTATTTCAAGGTGCAACATGTTCATTGGAGTTAATATGGCTGATGTAATCACCAAATCTCTGCCGGCGTCAACCTTCAAGAAGCTAGTGTACAAGATTGGGATGTGAAGGCTAAAAGAGGTGAATTGATGCTCTTATCAGGGGGAGCTAATACGTATTGTACTCTTTTTACCTTATAAGATTTTTGTCCCACTGGAATTTCCTTGCAAGGTTTTTAACGAGGTAACCAAAAGGCGTATTGTTAGATAAGTGTACTCTTTTTTCTTCACTAGAATATTTTTCCCCACTGGATTTTATTTTAGTTAAGGTTTTAATGAGACACATTATCTGTTGAATAGACATTCAAGGGGCAGTTTATAAATAGAATTATATTTAAGGTGAATATCTATATTTTAGAGAGATTTTACGGTTTGTTACTTAGTGGCTAAGTCATTTTTTTCCTATAAATATAGGAGTTATATTCTACTGTAAATCATCCCAAATCAATAACAATACTCTCTCTACTTTTCTCTGCAATACTTTCTTTTCTTCTATTATTTTATAATATATATAGACACACACACACAACACACACATGTGCACCAAGCTCAAAGTATTATATAAAGTTATTATTTCTTGGGTGCACCTCTCTAAGTGAGGTTGGGAGTTCAAGTCATATGTTTATCTTGTTGTTTTTCTTTTCTTTTTATATAATTGGGCCCACCAACGGGGATGGGTATGTCTTGTATCACTCTTTGAGTTCTAATTAAGTACTTTTTTGGTTTATTATTTTAATTTTTAAAATTCTGAAGCATTAAAATCCATATTTTTCTTTTATCGCTGTAAAATTTTATATACTCAAACCAAAAATGTATATTAAAAGTAGTAGAATATGGATGATGTATCATATAATCAATGAGTTCAAGTGATTCTAAAAAACTTCGATACTGAGTATAGATACATATGTAAAAAATAATTAGTTTTGATCATATAATTTCAGAAGAGTAAGGTTGCAATAGTAAGAACCTAATGGTTAAATCCGTTAAATTAATTCCATGGATTCATTTGTTCCTAATAGTCCACTCACCCTTTGAAAATCATGGATATGTTGGCATTAGTGTTTACAAGATTTATTCCAAAAAAAGAACTTTTTTGTCAATTTATAGCCACTAACATCACAAAAATAATACACTTTAATTTTAAACTACAAATAATTCCAAAAATTGGTCTTATCAAAAACATGTTTCAAGTCTGAAACTCCGGATAGATAGATCTGTTCTAATCTTATTTCATATATATAGGTGTAACAGTTTGGCCGGTCGTTTTACATTTTTGAGCCTCGTTTCCCTATTTGATGCTTGTTGTATGTGTGTTTGTTGTTTTGTGACTTGCGGGGATGATTGGTTTGGCTTAGTGAAGGTTCGGGAATGATTTGAAATACTTAGTGTCATTTTTGGAAGCTTAAATTATAAGAGTTGATCGAGGTTTGACTTTTATGTAAATAACCTTGGATTGGTGTTTCGATGGTTCCAAGAGGTTCGTATGGTGAATTTGGACTTAGGCGTATGTTCGAATTTTGATTTGGAGGTTCCAAGGACGTTTTGGTATAATCTGCCGAAAGTTAGCAATTTATGGGATTTGAAAGTTATCATATTCAGATTTTTGTTCCGGAGGTTTGAATATGTTCGTTTAAAAATATGGGACTTGTGTTCAAAGTTTGGGTTTAATCTGGATTGGTTAGTCTTGAATCGGACGCTTGGTTTGAAGTTTGAAAGCTAATGAACTTAAGAGAAGCTTAACATGTGTTTTGATCGTCGATTCTTGGTTTTGATGTTATTCGTTGTGTTTTGAGCATGTGTATAAATTTGGATTAGGTAATTGAACTTGGTGCATGATCGTCGATTCATGATTCTCTATGGATTTCTACACTAATAGCTTGAATTTTAAAGTGAAATTTGGGATGTTTTGGTAAAACTTTTAAAAAGTGAATAAGTAAGATTTGATCCCCGATTTGGCTTTTAAAAAGTGATTTTTATGGATTTGTTTGGCGTCACTGGGTTATATTTGACTAGATTTGAGCCATTTGGGGTTGAAGTTTTGAAGATTTGGCACTTTTGGTGATTTTAAGGGTACCAGGTGAAGGTAAGTCTCTTAGCTAACCTTGTTAAGAGGAAAGCCCCTAGGATTTGACTTGTTTGCTATGTGTTTAAGGTATTGGGGGTTGTGTATATACATAATGGAGAGCGTATATGCATTTACCGAGTTTATATTATGACCCGCGTAGAATATTTAGGATATTTTGTGCCTTCTTTCGACTATGTTCTCACTTGATTCATGAATTATTTGACTTATGTGACTACGTTTGCTCTCTCACTCGTGTTAGAAATTATGCCTAGGTTTATGATTAATTGTGAAGGCATGGCAACTTATTCTTGATATGTTGAATTGCATAATTAGCTGTAGTCACATAGAGATTTTATGAGAAAATATGTGTATGGTATTTATTAAGTCCTTGTGCACCTTTTATCTATATTTCTTGAGCATATACAGATATTTTGAATAATGGATACGTGATTTGGACCGAGGATTTTGGCATGAAGGGTAAGCGTGCGGATGAGATACAGTTTTAGCACATGGACATGATGATTGGATATTGATTTATGAGGGATGCTTATGCCCCTGTTTTCTCTTGGATTTGGATTCTTCCCTCCGGAGTCAGGTGATAACCCATGTTACTTTGGGCCCTGTGAGCGTGGTCGGTACATAGATTTTGTACCGGATCGATACATGGATTTTTTATCGGGTTATGTTGATACATGGATTGTGTATTGGGGTACACGGATCTTGTACTGGTTTGAGCATGCATTCGTGTTATTGACTCATTTAGTAGTACTCCTGTCACTATTAATTGTTACTTGACATCCTTATATGTTGGTTGGGAGTCCCGACTCCGTTATTTGAGCATGCTATCTTATAATACTGTATTTTGAGCAGCGTTATGACTATTTTTGTACTAGAA
>AWOL01S0193682.1:3576-15021 GCA_000715115.1 Nicotiana otophora | reverse complement strand
ATCAATAACGCCAAAGTCTACTTCAACTCGAACTTAGGAAATTCTAAAACCTTCAAAATGACTATTTTCCACGATAAGCGCTGAAATGCCCCCGGACTATCCGATACTCAACCTGAACATACACCTAAGTCAAAAATCATGATATGAACCTATTGGAACCTAAATCTCGATTCCAGGGCCCTTTACTCAAAAGTCAAACCTTGGTCAGCTCCTTCAACTTAAAACTTCCGAATTAAAAATTTTCCTTCCAAATCAACTCTGAACTTCCCGAAATTGAAATCTAACTATACGTACAAGTCATAATACATGAAACGAAGCTACTCAAGGCCTCAACCCATCGAACGACATGCTAGAGCTCAAAATGACCGGTCGGATCGTTATAACTTTATTTATTTCGTCTTCCTTTTTGTTAAAGTAATTCCTACATTTTTTATATCCATGAATGTTTCGATGGATTTGTATTCTCTTTTTTTTGTTGCCATAATTATTGTATTCTATATGAAATTGGCATCTCTATATGAAATTGATACATCTTTTAATTATATTAATAAATCACTACTTTTGTTTTTCATATTTGTCTAGGCAAAGGAAACTACTTAGTCGGAGATGAAACAATTAAAGCTCATAACAAAATTGAATTGAAGATCGCCATATGAGAGTCAAAACTAAATTAAAAAAAACTAACTAAGATTTACATTAAGTGTGATTCCATATAAGTTTTATTTTCTTATTTAAAAATCTCCCCCTAAACTCACTTTAAGAATGCCAAGTGGATTTTTAATAGCTTCCTACTTCGCTTAACCACAATGCCAATTATATATGGTAACTTTATTCCTTTAATATATATATATATATATATAGATAGAGAGAGAGAGAGAGAGAGAGATATTTATGAACTTTATCAAAATACAAAACAACAGAACCAAAATTTGAGATATTTACACACAAATTATGTCTGTGAATCTACAATGATAAAGAAGTAACTTGTAGTTGAATATCCATTTTTATTTCCTTTTTGTGTTGTGTTGAATATGCAAGTATACGACGATAGTTCTAAAATGTTGTGTGATGTCTGATGTTAGGACAAAATGCTATATTTTTAGCACATTACTCGCCCTATATTTTGTTGGTTTAGTGAGTTATTGTGCGACAATTGCGCTAAATTGTGTTGTTTGATGTGTAGCAATAATGGAATAAATCATCGAATGAACATTGCATAAAAAGAGCCAAAAGTATCAAGTACCCAAACCGTGCTATAGACCAGGCTTCGCGAGGTCTATAGCCAGGTCGACCGTGCTATAGACCAGGCTTCGCGAGTTCTATAGCTAGGTTGACCGCACTATAGACCAGGTTTCGCGAGGTCTATAACCAGGTCGACCGCGCTATAAACCAGTGTTCGCGAGGTCTATCGCTAGGTTGATCGCGCTACAGCCCAGGCTTCGCGAGGTCTATAGCATGATAATTAAAAGTCACGGGTTTAAAAATCCAAACCCGGATTTGGATCGAGGGATTGACATAAATACTCCCCAAATGAGTTAGGGTTGGACATGACTTTGGAGAAGAAAAAGGTTGCAAAGCACTGTGGAGCAAGAATCAAACGAGTTTTCTCTTCCTTTATCTCTTTACTTTGTAGTTTTTTTTTAACATTATGTTGATTGTTGTTGTATTCATGAGTAGATAAACTCTCTTATCTAAGGTTTGATAGAACCTATTGGAGTATGATTTTCTACTGCGCTTAATATAGATTTGCCTTTAATATTTCTCTACTTGTTCAACTATATTTTCATTGTTGTTAATTGATGAGTTCTCAATTAACTGGCCTATTTAGTGGGTATATTGCTCGAGAGAGAGTACACATTTAGGTAGTTGTTAAATAACACCACTCCTAACGTAGTTGAGAGATCGATACGGAGGGTTTAAAGGTGGGATTAGAGATAACGAAGCCTTGGTGCGATCGTAGTGAGCGGTAAATTAGTGCCAACTAGTGTAGTTCGAGAGAATACGTGTAGTAAATTATGGTAGTTGCTCGAGAGAGAGATACATCAATCAAAGTACTCATGATTTGTAGAGAATATTTAGGAAAATTCATAGAAACACATAGTGGGAAAGATTCCGACATTAGGGGATATCATAACCTTAGATTTTCCAAATCTTGTCTACAATATTTGCTTTGTTAGTTATAAATTATAGCAATTTTAATTACTTTGATCTTTAACTCTCAAATCGTTATATAATATTTCTGAAGGTTGATTACTTGAATTCGTGCAAAACTATTGGTTATAACAAGTTATTTCCCCGTGGGATTCGACTCTAGACTTGTAAACCGGATTATATTTGCAACGACCGCTAGACCTCTTAAGAGGCATAGTTGGGCGTGAACACGCCCAACTATGCCTTCTAAAAAGGACTTAGCATTCGTTGCAAATATATTCTGGTTAATAAGTCTGAAGTCGAATCTCACAGGGAATTAACCTATAAAACACAACTACTAGACTCGTATAAATTCACTCAATCAATATTCAAAAATATTTAAGTAACAAATTTGATGTTTACTACCTAAATATCATGTAATGAAAATGGAATAATTAATAACTAACTACGAACGAGTTGTAGACAAGAATTGCAATGATCTAAGGTTATGATTTCCCCTATTGTCGGAATCCTTTCCACTACGTTTTCTATGAAGTTGCCTAAATATTCTCTACTAATCATGAGTAGTTTGATTGATATAGCTCTCTCTCGAGAAACTACCAAAATTTACTACACGTATTCTCTCGAACTACGCTAGTTGGCACTAATTTACCGCTCACTACAATCACACCAAGGCTTCGTTATCTCTAATCCCACATTTAAACCCTCTGTATCGATCTCTCAACTACGTTAGGAGTGGTGTTGTTCCATACTCCGTATCGATCTCTCAATATTCACTACCGATCATGAACGCTCTGAGTGTTATAATTCTCTCTCGAGTAACTACCACAATTTACTAGATATATTCTCCCGAATTACGCTAGCTAGCATTAAGTACGGCTCACTCGGATCGCACCAAAGTTTTGCTATCCCTAATCCCACATTTAAACCCTCCGTATTGATCCCTCATATACGTTAGGAATGATGTTGTTCAACAATTACCTAAATATGCACTCTCTTCTGAGTAATACACACTAAATAGGCATAGTCGATTGAGGGCGCGTCAATCAATAACAATAATAATATAGTTGAACAAATAGAGAAAATACTACGGCAAATCTATATTAACGTAACAGAAAAATCATCCTCCAATAGGTTGCATCAAAATCCTAGATTAGGAGTTTAGCTACTCATACCCATAGTAACAATATCCTAGTTGTTTTGCATAATTCAATTACAAAGTAAAGATGAAAGGATATAGAAATCAATAATTTTAACTCCCCAACGGTTGTTTCACGAGATATCCTTGCCTCCGGTTGTAAATAATTCTTCAAAAGTGGCGTTTTATGTCTATTTATATGTGTATGGAAAGACCTAAACGACATAGGCCAAGTCCTAGTAAAACCAGGAGACGAAATAAGCCTTCAAATTTCGGAGTGTGCGCACCTCAGACCTCGCCTCGCGAGGCTTCACGCGAGCAGGACCTCGCACCAGACCTGGCGTCGCCAGCCTTAACGCGAGGTGGACTTCGCCTCTTGCCTCACCTATCCTGCTCTCACGCAAGCTAAAAGGCTCGCCCAACCAACTCCCACGCGAGCGATTAAGCGTGCTTCGCCAGCTTTCTCATTTATCCACTGCTCACTTCTTTCTTTTTTCTTTTCAATTGTTTTCGAGCACACTTTAGACTTTAATTATTGTTTTTGCTCTACTTTCATTTCCAATTCACCTACACATAAAATAGACTCCATTACGTGCAAATAAAGCATAGTTTATCATCAAAACATACAAAATGCAAGGCAAATAATGTACTAAAAGTTGTTCATCGAGGCTCATCGCTAAGAGTTGTTCATCTGGGAAAGTCTCCACAATCTCTTCCACCTCAACCTTCTTCTCGGCTCCTTCTAGCCTAGACAAGTGATCAGCCACTTGGTTCTCCGTTCCCTTTCGGTCACGGATTTCCAAGTCAAATATTTGCAGCAGTAGCACCTATCGAATCTGGCACGGCTTTGACTCCTTCTCAATTAGGTACCTGAGAGCAGCATGGTCAGTATAAATAATTACCTTCGAGCCTATCAGGTATGACCTGAATTTGTCAAATACGAACACCACTGCTATCATTTCGCTCTCGGTCATTGTGTAATTTAGTTGGATACCAATCAAAGTTCTACTTGTGTAGTATATTGGATGCATGACTTTATCTTTTCGCTGCCCAAGAACTGCTCCCACAGTATAGTCGCTCGCATCACACGTCAGCTCAAATGGTTGCCCATAGTCGGGTGCAACTATAATAGGTGTTGTCACCAACCTCTTCTTCAATTCCTCAAAAGCTACCCTGCAGTCATTAGAAAACACAAAAGGGTGATCTTTTTCAAGAAATTTACACAAGGGGTTGATCTTTTATAAACCGTCTATAAAATCAGGCGTGTCCAAGGAAACTTCTTATTGCTTTGATGGAAGTGGGTGGTGGAAGCTTTTCGATCACATCAACCTTTGCACGATCTACCTCAATGCCCTTACTCGACACTAGGTGCCCCAAGACTATACCTTCCTGTACCATGAAATGGCACTTTTCCCAATTGAGCACCAGATTAGTTTCCACATATCTTTTCANTTTACACAAGGGGTTAGAAATTTTGGAGAAGTCTTTTATAAACCGTCTATAGAAACCGGTGTGGCCAAGGAAACTTCTTATTGCTTTGATGGAAGTGGGTGGTGGAAGCTTTTCTATCACATCAACCTTTGCACGATCTACCTCAATGCCCTTACTCGACACTAGGTGCCCCAAGACTATACCTTCCTGTACCATGAAATGGCACTTTTCCCAATTGAGCACCAGATTAGTTTCCACATATCTTTTCAGTACTCTTTTCAAATTCTTTAGGCAATCATCAAATGAGTCTCCCACCACTAAGCAATCATCCATAAATTCCTCCATTATTTTGTCTACCATATCTGTGAAGATGGCCATCATGCAACTTTGAAATGTGGCGGGTGTGTTGCATAGGCCGAACAGCATTCTCCGGAAAGCGTAGAAGCCATATGGATAGGTGAATGACTTTTTCTCTCTATCTTCCAGAGCAATGGAGATCTGATTATACCCTGAGTATCCATCCAAAAAGCAAAAGTGGGACCTCCCAGCTAGTCTATCTAGCATTTGATCAATGAACGGCAAGGGAAAGTGGTCTTTTCGGGCGGCCTTTTTCAATCTTCTGTAGTCCATAAAAATTCGTCATCCCGTGACTGTTCTTGTTGATATCAACTTGTTGCTATCGTTTTGCACTACAGTCATCCCACTTTTCTTTGGCACATATTGGAATGGGCTGATACAGTTGCTATCGGAGATGGGGAAAATAATCCCCGCATCTAACCACTTTATCACCTCCTTTTTCACAACTTCCTTCATGTTAGGGTTCAACCTTCTTTGATGTTCTTTAGAAGGTTTGTGGCCATCTTCCAGTAGACTTTTATACATACAGAAGGCCGGGCTGATACCCTTAATGTCTGTAATGGTCCAACCAATTACAGTTTTGCACTCAATCAATACCTGCAGAAGCTATTCTTTCTGCACATCTAACAAACCAAATGAGATAATAACAGGTAAAGTTGAGTTAGGTCCGAAGAAATCATACCTGAGATGAGGTGGTAGTGGCTTCAGTTCCAACCTCGGTGGCTCTTCTATCGATGGCTTAGCTGGAGGAGTTTTTCTTTCTTCTAAGTGCAAAGGCTCAAATTCGAGCACTCTTTTCCAAACCCTTGGCCTTCAAGAACCAGCACCCACTCTGCCAAGTCCTCTCCATTTTCTTCATCTAAGTTCATGAGACAGGCTGCTAGAGGGTCTTTAGCATTCAAGGTCTCGTGTTCCTCCTCCAAAATTACATCCACAACTTCTATTAGAGAGCAGTTAGCAAATTCACTTGGTCGCCACATAGATTTATGCACATTGAATGTTACCTCTTCATCATTTAGTCTCATATTTAGATCTCCAGTTTTACAATCAATTAAATCTCTCCCAGTGGCCAAGAATGGTCTTCCCAAAATTATGGGAATCTCCTCGTCAACCCGGCAGTCCAGAATGACAAAATCTACTGGGAACACAAACTTCCCAACCTGTACTAATACATCATCAAGGATACCTGATGGCCTCTTTATTGTTCGGTCGGCTAGCTGTAGTAGCATGGATGTGGGTCTTGCTCTTCCAATGCCTAACCTTTTGTAGATAGCCAAGGGCATCAAGTTTATGCTTGCCCCCAAATCACATACTGCTTTAGAAAAAGCATAGCTGCCTATCATGCATGGGATTATGAAACTCCCTCGGTCTGATAACTTCTCAGATATGGGTCTCATCACGACTGCACTACAGGTTTAGGTCAATGTAACAGTGGACAGGTCTTGGAAGCTGAATTTGTGAGACATTAAATCTTTCATCATTTTGGCATACCCAGGCATATCCCGCAAAGCGTCAATCAGTGGAATGTTCACCTGGATTTGTTTCAACATCTCCATGAATTTCTTATACTGCTCATCCTTATGATATTTGGCCAATATCTGTGGGAATGGTGTTGGAGGTCGCTTCCGTCCTGTGATTTGAGTTTTATCTTGCTCAGGCACTGCTTCTATTGTTGTTTCTTGTGTTACCTCAGTCTCATTCGCAACCTCTTTTTCTTTGCTTGTGCTCTCTTATGCATGTTGTACCGTTACCTTAGTTAGCCCTGTTGAATCATCTATCTCAATGGGTATTGGCACAAGTGTTTTCGTAGGCCGACTTTCGCGAGCAATTTATTGCTCCAGATCTAGGTCTCTACCATTTCTTAGACTCACTGCCATAAGCTATTTCGGGCCCTGCTCTTTTGGATTGACTTATGTGTTTGCAGGTAACGTCCCTTGGGGCGATTATTTAGAGCCATCGAAATCTGTCCTAATTGAATCTCAATGCCCTTTATCGCTGATTCATGTGAGTCCACACTCTCTTGCATTTTTCCATTGGACCCAATATATTGTTGCAGCATTCCTTTAAATTCAGCAAACCCATCCTCTTGTCTCACTATCTGTTGTTGTTGAGGCTGTTGATAGGCGAGCTGTTGATTTTGCTGGTTGTAACCCTGTTGCCTTTGGTAAAGCACGACTTGACTATGTGGTCGCATAGCTCCAGGATTGTTGTTGTTATTGTACTGCTGCTCTGGTGGCCTATATTGTTGATTCTGCTGCCCCCAATTCTGACCACCTTGCCTTTGTCCCCCATAGTTGGCCACATAGTTAATATATTCTTGATAGTGCTGGTTGTCACCTTCCGCACTCCACGAGCATACATATGGTTGGTTAATGCATGGTGTACATAAGCCCCCATTAGTTGCGTCAACTATGTGCACATGCTGCTTCTAGCCTGATTCATCGATCCTTTTGGTTAGGATACTCATTTGAGTCATTAGAGTGGCCATATTTTCAGCTATGGAGTTGTTTGGGTCCAAAGCCACTGAATGAACTACAAGAGTGATCGTAGAGTCTCTTGTTATCCATCCTGAATTTTGGGCCATTTTGTCAAGTAGGATCTTGCACTCTTTGAATGTTTTTCTCAAAACTGCTCCACCTACTGAAGCATCAACATTGGCCTTTAAGCCGTCTGCCAGTCCCATGTAAAACCTCTGCCCCAACATCTGATCTGGAATGCCATGATGTGGACATTTAACCAGCATACCCTTAAACCTCTCCCACGTTTCTTGTAGTGTTTCTGTTGGTCTCATCCTGAAGCTCAATATATCATCAATTTGTTTGTCAGTCTTATTAGGTGGGTAGAACTTGTTCAAAAATTGCTTGACTAATTCCTCCCAAGTAGTGATGGAGTTTATGGAGAGTGAACTAAGCCAAGTCTGAGCTTCTCCTGTCACCGAGAATGAAATCAATAACAACTTTATTGCTTTCGGTGTCACATTAGGTTGCCTTTGCGTGACACATATCGACAGGAAATTCTTCAGATGCTGCTGAGGATCTTCAATGTATGATCCCGAGAACAGTCCCTTGTTCTGCAACAAATGTAGCATGTTGTTTGTGATTTGAAATGATTCCGCTTGTATCAGAGGGACTGCAATTGCGGTTTCTAGATTTGCGGCGGTGGGTTGTTCCCAGTCATACAATACTGCTTCTGGCATAAGAGGCACTACACCCTGATTGTTCGGGCTATTCTCATTGTTTCGGTTGTTTAGATTTTCTACTCTGTCATTCATGTCTGGTTCGATTTGTTCTGTTGAGTTCTATTGTTGTTTGCCCTTCTTGTTTGCACGATTCAGTGCCTTGAAAACTTTCTCAGGATCTGATAATGCTTCGAACAATTCACCAGTTCTTGAGGAGTTTCTAGGCATGCACATGTAGCACCCAAGACTACAAATGTTAGAATTTCACTGTATTTGGTTTAAAATGAAGAAAATTGACTACACTAAGAATTCTAGCAATTCTTTAGCTGCAATTAATAACGCCGTTAATTCCCCGGCAACGACGCCAAATTTTGATCACGCCCAACTATGCCTTGTAAAAAGGACTTGGCGGTCGTTGCAAATATATTTCGGTTAATAAGTCTGGAGTCGAATCCCACAGGGAATTAACCTATTAAACACAGCTACTAGACTTGCACAAATTCACGCAATCAATCTTCAAAAATATTTAAGTAACAAATTTGATGTTTACTAACTAAAAATCATGGAATGAAAATGCAATAATTAATAACTAACTACGAACGGGTTGTAGACAAGAATTGGAATGATCTAAGGTTATGATTTTCCCTATTATCGGAATCCTTTCCGCTATGTTTTCTATAAATTTGCCTAAGTTTTCTCTACCGATCATGAATGCTCTGAGTGTTGTAATTCTCTTCTGAGTAACTACCACAATTTACTAGACATATTCTCCCGAATTACGCTAGCTGGCATTAAGTACGGCTCACTTGGATCGCACCAAGATTTTTTTATCCCTAATCTCACCTTTAAACCCTCTATATTGATCCCTCATATACATCAGGAGTGATATTGTTCAACAATTACCTAAATATGCACTCTCTCTTGAGTAATATACACTAAATTAGCACAGTCGATTGAGGGCGCGTCAATCAACAACAATAATAATATAGTTGAACAAATAGAGAAAATACTACGGCAAATCTATATTAACGTAACAGGAAAATCATCCTCCAATAGGTTGCATCAAAATCCTAGATTAGGAGTTTAGCTACTCATACTAATAGTAACAATATCCCAAATATTTTACATAATTTAATTACAAAGTAAAGATGAAAGGATGTAGAAATCAATGATTCTAACTCCCAACGGTTATTTCACGAGCTATCCTTGCCTCCGGTTGCAAAAACTCCTTCAAAAGTGGCATTTTAGGTCTATTTATATGTGTAAAAAAAGACCTAAACTATATAGGCCAAGTCCTAGTCAAACCAGGAGACGAAATAAGCCTTCAAAGTTCGGAGTGTGCGCGCCTCAGACCTCGCCTCGCGAGGCTTCATGCGAGCAGGATGTCGCGCCAGACCTGGCGTCGCCAGCCTTAACGCGAGGTGGACCTCGCCATCCCACGCGAGCTATTAAGCTTGCTTCGCCAGCTTTCTCATTTATCCGCTGCTCACTTCTTTCTTTCTTCTTTTTAACTGTTTTCGAGCACGCTTTAGACTTTAATTATTCCTTTTACTCTACTTTCATCTCCAGTTCACCTACACATAAAATAGACTTCATTACGCGCAAATAAAGTGTAGTTTATCATTAAAGCATATAAAATGTGAGGCAAATAATATACTAAAATATGGAATTATAGCCACACATCAAATAACTACAGAAAACAAGAGATAAATCGTGTTATTTGGAACCTTTAATTTCTAAAAATTGTTATTCAGCTTTTAATGTAATTGGAACACCATTATAAACGTTGTATTTGTTTGTCCAAATAAGTGAGCAGTATTGGACTAGGCAATTAATAGATGTCAATATTGAAATGATCAATACATCTATTCCTAGTAACAAAATTATCCTCAGGTATTTATTATCAACAGATTTACAGTGAATCAACACCAACAACTAAGTCATGCATTTTTTTATCAAAAACGGATCTCTTCCCCAACTAACTTGGTACTACCAAGTTTGGCGCCTATCCTTTTAAGCAACAACAACAATAATAACAAATCTAGTATAATTCCACAAGTCAAGTCTGGGAAGGATAGTATGTACGCAAATTGTATCCCTACGTTGAAAACAGAGATGATGTTTACGATAGACCCTCGGCTAACAAGAGACGAAAAGAAAAGCAGTAGCACTAAGCAATAACAACAACAAAAATGCAAGAAAACGAAGCAAAAAAAACATCAAGTAGTAATAGAAATCTAACAATAATAGAATACAAGATTAACACTAATACTTTTGACTATCTATTAGTATACTTCCTTGATTCTCGACCCCTCATACCTTCCTATCAAGGGTCATGTCCTCGATAAGCTGAAGCAACGCCATATCTTGCATAATCACCCCTCCCCAAATACTTATTTGGCCTACTTCTACCTCTTTTCAACCCCATCATGGCCAACCTCTCTCACATCCTTACTGGGACATCTTTGTTTCTCCTCTTCACATGCACAAACCATATAAGCCTAGCTTCCTGCATTTTGTCTTCCACCGGAGACACTCCCACTTTGCCCCGAATATCTTTATTCTTAATTTTATCCATCCTGGTATGCCCGTCCATTGGCCAAGTTAAATTGAGTAGTAATTAAAGTTACTTTCTTTTAATCTTTTTATATATGTTCTTTGTAATCTGGAATTTGAGCTACAAGGAGCCATCAAGCTGCGAGGGCAAGAGTCAAAGATGGGAAATTCATATTCTTTTTCTATTGGAGCTGATCCCTACAAAATTTCTTGCTCCTTTGTATCGCTCAATTGCAGGAGGATTCATGATTACAATTTACAAATGATCTTAGCAAATATCACTACCTACGTACCTACCCTTTGCATGATATAATGTCGGAGTCTTCAGATCATGAGTTTTAAAAAGAAAAAAAAAAAAGCAACGACAAATACAAATGTTTGAAGGACATTGAGAAGAACAATTGCCAATAATATCCTTCCATATTTACTTTTTTGTTAATACACACTGCGTTATCTCTATGCTTTCTCTTCGTACAGACTTAAAACCATGGAAGAATTTTTTATGTGAACTTATTTTGTGACACGATCAACAAGTGTCACGTGAAAGCATACCTAGCGAGCCACTATAGAATGACATACATAACATTAAGAGTAGAAATGGTCCAGAACAAAATATAGGAATATATAGTAATTA
>AWOL01S0193638.1:0-10816 GCA_000715115.1 Nicotiana otophora | reverse complement strand
CATTTTCTATGTTTGCAGACTTTTTCGTAAAAGCACATGCCGGTGCCATCAAGGTCGAAACCAGGAAATCGGACCTCTTTAAAGTCAAACACAAGGAGAACGAGATTATCAGAGAGTTCGTGTCCTGTTTTCAAATGGAACGAATGAATCTGTCTCCGGTCGCTGATGATTGGGTTGTTCAGGCTTTCACTCAAGGACTCAATATTCGAAGCTCGGTGGCTTCGCAACAATTAAAGCAAAGCCTGATAGAATACCCTGACGTTACCTGGACCGATGTACAAAATCGGTATCAATCAAAAATCAGAATCGAAGATGATCGACTCGGGGCACCTTCGAAGTCTATATATCCCGCCAGGAATCTCGATAGACCCAAGAAGGACATCGATCGTGAACCAGGATCAAACGGGGATCGATATTGGCCCTATAATAGAGATCGAATGAGGAGTGGGTCGGGGAGGAACCCCATGAGGAACGACATGAGAAGTTATCGATGTCGAAGCAACCGGGGACTCATGACCAAAAATGACTTCGACAGGACCATCGGGCCTAAGGAAGCACCAAGGCTATTGGTGTACAACTTTAATGTCGATGTTGCCGCCATCGTATCTGCTATCGGGCGCATCAGTGATACCAAATGGCCTCGACCTCTACAATCTGATCCATCTCAAAGGGACCCTAACTAGATGTGCAAAACATGGCACTTACGGTCATAGAACGGAAGATTGTCGACAATCAAGGGAAGAAGTAGCCTGTTTATTCAACAATGGGCACCTTCGAGAATTTTTAAGCGATCGAGCCAAGAACCACTTTAGAAACAGGTATTCCAACAAACCGACAGGACAAAANTTGGTGTACAACTTTAATGTCAATGTTGCCGCCATCGTATCTGCTATCGGGCGCATCAGTGATACCAAATGGCCTCGACCTCTACAATCTGATCCATCTCAAAGGGACCCTAACTAGATGTGCAAAACATGGCACTTACGGTCATAGAACGGAAGATTGTCGACAATCAAGGGAAGAAGTAGCCTGTTTATTCAACAATGGGCACCTTCGAGAATTTTTAAGCGATCGAGCCAAGAACCACTTTAGAAACAGGTATTCCAACAAACCGACAGGACAAAACGATACCGAACCTCAACACGTCATAAATATGATCATCGATGGAATCGACATCCCACAAGGGCCAATGTTGAAATGCACTAGAATCTCCGTCACCAGGGAGAAACGAATGCAAGACTACATACTTAAAGGAACCTTGTCCTTCAGCGACGAGGACACAAAAGGGATCATACAACCTCACAATAATGCTGTGGTAATATCTGTACTCGTAAATAAAACTAGAATCAAATGTGTGTTAATTGATCCAGGTAGCTCGGCCAACATTATTCGATCGAAGGTCGTAGAACAGCTCAGTCTACAAGACAGGATCGTGCATGCAGTCCGAGTCCTAAACGGGTTCAACATGGCATGTGAAACTACTAAAGGAGAGATAACATTACCAGTCAACACCGCCAGAATCATACGGGAAGCCAAGTTTTATGTAAACGAGGGGGACATGAGGTACAATACATTACTCGGAAGGCCATAGATCCACCACATAAGGGCAGTACCCTCAACCCTTCACCAAGTGTTAAACTTCCTAGTCCCAGGGGGGATCAAGATAATCTACGGGGAACAACCGGCCATAAAAGAGATGTTTTCCATCGAAGAAGTGGTTCCGATATCGATGCTAGCAACACCGAAGGAACCAAATCCTGACGCCGAGGCCAAATAGCAATTACCGATCTCGGTGACGATCCAATCAGATAAGCAAAAGATTTACGAAGACTATGATTACGGAGTTTCCCGATCTTTTTTAGTCCTCGATGATTCCGACGCCACCAAATCGACAGTCGAAGAGCTGGAACAGGTTGTATTAATCGAGCATTTTTCCCGATCGAAAGGTATACCTGGGCACGGGACTGACTCTCGAGCTTAGGAAAAAACTTATTCAATTTCTTATAGTTAACATAGATTATTTTTCTTGGTCTCATCTTGATATGAAAGGGATCCTACCAGAAGTAACCACTCACAAATTAAGCATGGACCCAAATATTAGTTCGGTCAAACAGAAGAGGAGGCCCCAGTCTGAGGTCAAAAATACTTTCATCAAGGACGAGGTATCTAAACTCCTAAAAATAGGGTCCATTTGAGAGGTTAAATACTCGAATTTGTTAGCAAACATAGTGGTAGTCCCTAAAAAAGGGAATAAACTAAGAATGTGTGTAGATTATAAAGATTTGAATAAGGCATGCCCCAAAGACTCTTTTCCTTTGAAAAACATTGATCGTATGATCGATGCCATGGCCGGCCACGAGATCCTCAGTTTTCTCGATGCCTATTCCGGGTACAACCAAATACGGATGGACCAGGGTGATCAGGAAAAAACCTCTTTCATCACTAAAAACGGCACATACTGTTATAATGTAATGCCGTTTGGATTAAAAAATATCTGTGCCACGTACCAACGCCTAGTAAATCGGATGTTCGAAGAACAAATAGGAACATCGATGAAAGTTTACATTGACGATATATTGGTTAAATTCCTGCGAGCAGAGGACCATTTAAAGCATTGGCAGAAAACCTTCAATATATTGAAGAAGTATAACATGAAGCTGAATCCGGAAAAATGCGCATTCGGAATCGGGTCTGGTAAATTTCTCGGGTTCATTGTATCCAATCGAAGAATCGAGATCAACTCTGACAAGATCAAAGCTATCAAAGATATCACGGTAGTGGACAATGTGAAGGTCGTGCAAAGACTAACCGGGCGCATCGCCGCCCTGAGGCGATTCATATCGAGTTCCTCCGATAAGAGTCATTGATTTTTCTCGTTGCTGAAGAAGAAAAATAACTTCTCATGGACCTCGTAATGTCAACGAGCTATAGAAGAGCTCAAAATATACTTATCGAGCCCATCGCTGCTTTACACACCAAAGACAAACGAACAACTATATTTGTATTTGGCAGTATTAGAGATAGCGGTAAGTGGAGTCCGAGTCCGGGAAGAACGAGGTACGTAATTTTCCGATTTATTATATTAGTCGGACCTTGGGTGAGGCTGAAACTAGATACCCCCACCTGGAAAAATTGGCGCTCGCTTTGCTAAGTGCCTCGAGGAAGCTAAAACCATACTTCCAATGTCACCCCATATGTGTCATAACTACTTACCCGTTAAGGAACATTATGTATAAACCCAAACTCTCGGGCCGATTGGCCAAATGGGCCGTAGAAGTAGGTGGGTACGATATTGAATATCGACCTCGGACCGCTATTAAGTCCCAAATATTTGGCAGATTTCGTGGTCGATTTTACACCGGCCCTGATACCTGAGGTCGAAATAGAGTTATTGATTAATTCGGGGACACCTTCGGGAATCTGGACCCTCTTTACAGACGGGGTCTCGAACGCCAAAGGGTCCGGACTTGGTATCGTACTAAAGCCATCAATATGTAATATAATTAGACAATCTATTAAGACTGTGAAATTGACTAACAACGAGACCGAATATGAGGCTATGATTGCAGGCCTTGAATTAGCCAAAAGCTTGGGAGTAGAGGTGATCGAAGCCAAGTGCAACTCCCTCCTTGTGGTAAACCAAGTTAACGAAACATTTGAGGTCAGAGAAGAGCAGATGCAGAGATACTTAGACAAGTTACAAGTGATGTTACATTGGTTCAAAGATTGGAATTTGCAACATGTACCTCGGGATCAGAACAACGAAGCCGATGTCCTCGCTAACTTGAGATTGCCGGTCGAAGAAGACGAGATTAAAACAGGAGAGGTCGTACGACTTATGAGATTGGTAGTGGAAGAAGGTCATGCCGAAATCAACTTAGCGAGCCTAAATTGGGATTGTAGGAATAAATACATGGAATATATCAGGACCACAAAACTACCTTCGGACCCAAAAGAATCGAGGGCTCTGCGTACCAAGGCAGCCCGATTTAGTTTATCCAAGGATGGAACCTTAGTCAGAAGAATGTTCGATGGACCGATGGAAATATGTTTAGTACCAGGGGATACCGAATATGTTTTGAGGGAAATCCACGAAGGTACCTATGGAAATCACTCGGGCGCTGAATCATTGGTTCGAAAAATAATCAGAGCCGGTTACTACTGGATCAATATGGAAAAAGAGGCAACGGAGTTCGTTTGAAAATGCGATGGATGCCAGAGGCATGCCCTGATAATTCATCGGGCAGGGAGCCGTTACATTCGGTATTGTCACCATGGTCATTCATGAAATGGGGGATGGACATCGTCGGTCCCCTTCCACGAGCGCCCGGTAAGGCCCAATTTATTTTATTTATGACTGACTATTTTTCTAAATGAGTGAAAGCACAGACATATGAAAAGGTCAGAGAAAAAGAAGTTATCGATTTTATCTGGGATCACATTATATGTCGATTCAGAATACCGGCCGAGATTGTGTGCAATAACGAAAAACAGTTTATTGGCAGCAAAGTAAGCAAGTTTCTTGAAGATCATAAGATCAAAAGGATCTTATCCACTCCTTACCACCCCATTGGGAACGGATAAGCAGAAGCCACCAAAAAAACCATAATCCAAAACCTCAGAAAGAGATTGGTCGACGCCAAAGGGAAATGGAAACAAGTGCTACCCGAGGTCCTATGGGCGTACCGTATAACTTTGAAGTCCAGTACCGGATCTATACCATTTTCTTTGGTATACGGCACCGAAGCTTTAATACCGGTTGAGGTTGGAGAATCAAGCATCATATTCCGACATGCAACAAGGGAATCAAATGACAAGGCTATGAGTACGAGCCTGGAACTATTAGATGAAAGGAACGAAGTGGCCCTTGTCCGTTTGGCCACCCAAAAATAGCGGATCGAGAGATATTATAATCGAAGGGCCAACCTTCGATATTTCAATACTAGGGACTTAGTATTAAGAAAAGTTACATTGAACACCTGAAACCCGAACGAAGGGAAATTGTGGCCGAATTAGGAAGGACCGTACCAAATTATCGGGATCACCGGAAAAGGATCCTACAAGCTCAAGACAATGAACGGCGAGCAATTACCATGCAACTGGAATATATCTCACTTAAACGATATTATTGCTAAGGTACGTCCCCAATTCTTTATTTTATTCTTCTTTTTTTCATTTCAAATTGACACTTGCATGCAAATTACAAAGGATGATGCGAGATCCTATGTCTGAAAGCATGCGTTGCACTCTTTTTCCCTTGAACCGGTTTTTTCCCAAATGAATTTTTTCGGCAAGGTTTTTAACGAAGCAAGAAGTAAATCATGCTAACTTAGAATTAAAGACCGGTTGTAATGATCACGACAACATCTGAGGCCTCTCTTCAGTCAACCTCAAACACTATGGGGCAAGATCCTTGGGGATGTCGAAATTAACATGGCATTTCAACTTCGAGATTAAAGGGCCGCGATCAATATGATTTATTGTAAGGGCCAAACGGTCAAATGAACTGTGCCCGCTCAAATCACTCGAGCCCTGGCACAAAACGTGTATACATGTATGACTATTATGCATAGGAATAAAAAAGAGACTCTTCTTTGCAGATAAACGTCTCGTCTTCAAAAGTGTCACTTGCATTGTTTTAAGAATTTCCTACACCTGAAAGATATCAAAGGCCACCTTATTCCGAGTTCGAACATTCGTTGCGCTCGAGGATTGTGGGCATCGCCTGAACTCAACGGTTAAGGTCGTTCCGAGTTAATAAAATTCGAGGGCATAAAGCTTATTTGGCATGCTCGAACTCAACGGCTAAGACTGTTCCGAGTTAATAAAACTCGAGGGCATAAATCTTATTTGGTATGCCCGAACTCAACGGCTAAGGTCGTTCCGAATTAATTAAACTTGAGTGCATAAAGCTTATTTGGCATGCCCGAACTCAGTGGCTAATACCGTTCCGAGTTAATAAAATTCGAGGACACAAAGCTTATTTGGCATGCCCGAACTCAACGGCTAAGGCCGTTCCGAGTTAATAAAACTCGAGGGCATAAAGCTTATATTGCATGCCCGAACTCAACGGCTAAGGCCGTTCCGAGTTAATAAAACTCGAGGGCATAAAGCTTATATTGCATGCCCGAACTCAACGGCTAAGGCCGTTCCGAGTTAATAAAACTCGAGGGCATAAAGCTTATATTGCATGCCCGAACTCAACGGCTAAGACCGTTCCGAGTTAATAAAATTCGAGAGCATAAAGCTTATTTGGCATGCCCGAACTCAACGGATAAGGCTGTTCCGAGTTAATAAAACTTGAGGGCATAAAGCTTAGTTGGCATGCCCGAACTCAACGGCTAAGGCCGTCTCGAGTTAATAAAACTCGAGGGGACAAAGCTTATTTGGCATGCCCGAACTCAACGGCTAAGACCGTTCCGAGTTAATAAAACTCGAGGACATAAAGCTTATTTGGCATGCCCAAACTCAACGGCTAAGCCGTCCCAAGTTAATAAAACTCGAGGGCATGAAGCTTATTTGGCATTGACCTCCGAGTTAATAAACTCGAGGGCATGAAGCTTATTTAGCATGCCCGAACTCAACGGCTAAGGCCGTTCCGAGTTAATAAAACTCGTGGGCATGAAGCTTATTTGGCATTGCCCGAATTAAAAGGCTAAGGCCGTTCCGAGTTAATAAACTCGAGTGTATGAAGCTTATTTGGCATTGCCCGACTAAGGTCGTTCAGAGTTAATAAAACTCGAGGGCATGGAGCTTATTTGGCATTGCCCGAATTAAAAGGCTAAGGTCGTTCCGAGTTAATAAACTCGAGGGCATAAAGCTTATTTGGCATTGCCCGACTAAGGTCGTTCCGAGTTAATAAACTCGAGGGCATAAAGCTTATTTGGCATTGCCCGACTAAGGTCGTTCCGAGTTAATAAACTCGAGGGCATGAAGTTTATTTGGCATTGCTCGAATTAAAAGGCTAAGGCCTTTCCGAGTTAATAAACTCGATGGTATGAAGTTTATTTGGCATCGCCCGAGTTACAATGCTAAGGCCATTCCGAGATAATTATTTCATGCTAAGGTATTTCGACTGTCGTTAAGATAAATAAAAAAGCAAGGGAAAAATTCGAGAAACGATGAAAGGAAAAAGCCTTATACATATATATCAAAATTTATTTATAAAGGCTCGATAGCCCCGACGCATGTTTTTAGAAAGGCCGAATGGCCTCAATAAACATATGAGTACAAAGACGAAAAATGGACTATTCCTCATCGAGGGCTACGTCGTCGCTTACAGGCTCTTCTTTACCACCGGACTCACCCGACTCTTCACCACCTAGCCTCCGAGCATTGGTTTCGCATGTCTTGGCATTTTTGACTTCGGTCAATGTGTCAAAATTTTGAGCATGGACTCCCTCGAGGGTCTCTCTTCGGGATTCCTACCTTGCGTACTTCACCGTGTTTTTGCCTGCTCCTGGATAGCCTCGACATCAACTTTGAGCTAGCCAACTTTTTTATCAGCTTCGTTCCAGGACATAATAACTTCTGACTAGGCAGCCTCGAGCTCTTTGGTCAGATTTTCTTGACCAGAAACAGCCGAGCTCAGCTGAGATTGGATTCCCTCGATCATTTTGGCATGCTCCAAGTTCTTCTCCTTTGCAGCCCGAAGCTGAACCTCAGCAAAAGCAAATTGTGTCCGAGCAATCTCTTTTTTCGAGGCTAAACGATCCATATTTTCTTCCATTCCTCGGTCTCGGATTTGACTGCATCCACCTCACCTCGGAGTTGCTCGATCATGTCAAGTTTATTCTGAACCTGCGAGTTCGAATTGTTAGCTATTGATTCTGACTCATCATCACTAACTACAAAAACTCTCCTTACCTGCTCAACCAGTTCGGTATGTTCCCTATGAGCCGCTTCCAGCTTAGCTTGAAATTTTTCATTAAGGAGCTTGTAAGCATCCCTATTTTTGGAAAGCTCCCGAGCCTCGGCCTCAAAACATTTTGACTCCTCCCGGTATCAAAAAAAGGCCTCGTGATGAAGCACTGAGGCCTACAAACACAAAGGAAAAATGTTATGAGTATTCATGATTAAAGCTAAGTACATAATAAAGGGACATTCAAAATTACCCGATTCAGCACATGTTGAGCTTCGTTGAACAGGCAGGGCGCCTCTATCTCATTCATTTTTGTTTGATCCTCTTTGGTCACCAAGCACCAAAGATAACTGGCAATCCCCACCGGGGCAGAAAGAACTCGGACATCCTCCGGGATAGACATATAAATTGTCCGTCTCTGAGTAGGGTCAACACTCGGAGCTAAGAACTGGTTCACTAATCGTGGGCTTAAAGAAGGACCCGCGGCTTCCGAGGACGGTGTTTTTTTTGGTACCGGTAAGTCGCCCAAACCAGTAACATCCTCTGAAGCAATGAAGTCAAGGCCGACGAAAATATTATGGAAAGCATGAGCTACTTCTTGGGCCCCTTCACCGAGGTTACCTTTCAATGCTTGTGCCTCGTTTATCATAGAAGTTGTAAACGAAGGTGACCCAGAAAGGTCAACGCCTCTTTGAGTACGTTATCTTCTAACTCGGATGTGCCGGTCACATTTTCTTTTTCGACCTTACTGTCTCGGGCCAAACCGATCTCGACCCTCTAGGAGACTTCAGCCACTGTTTCTTCTACGGCCTCCACGGCTCGAGGCATTTCGGAGCCGCTTCTCACGTGAGCTACTAACTCAGATTCCTCTTCTTTCTCGAACTCATCCCTCAAATGATTGAGTGAGTCCGATGAAAGTTCTCGAGCATTGGTTTTCTTAGATTTGGGCAAAGATCGCTTCCTCGGACTTTTTCTTTCAAAGGCCGGGGGGATAGAAGCTTTCCTTTTCTTCTTCTCTTTACCCTGTTTCGAAACAGGGAAATCAATGTGTACATCGTCATCAGCCGATTGAGGCCTCATCTCGACGTTCTTTGGTAAACCTGCAAAATGGAAATATAATGGATCAGAGAGTGATGATGTAAAAATCAAATGTATTATTAGAAAAAAATCCCTTACTATGATTACGGGCCTCCCATCGGCCCTTCGAGAGCTCATGCCATAAGCATTCGGAATAAGGTCTCATCAGAATGCCCTCGACCCACTCTTTCAGTTCGGGAATGGGGTTCGGCATTTAGGCGACAGCTACATTACAAAACATCAATGAGAAATCAACTAAATGAAAAGTAATAAAAAGAACGTCAAAGGCAAAGCTAAACATACGTTTCATGTTCCATTTCTCGAGAAATGACATGTCCGCAACCGGGATTAAGTCTGAGGTCCTCACTCGATCAAATCGACCTAGCCAGTCCCGGTTTCGATCCTCATCGATACTCGAATAAGGTCTGAGTGGCTCGACGTGCAAGCTTAATTAACCTTCCTCGGTAAAGTCGAGGGCTCTACAGGCGCATGAGATGATCGATGGTGAATGGACATCCCTCGACCTTGCTCGCAAAGAATCAAAATAGAATAACGATCCTCCAAAATGAAGGATGTATCTGCCCGAGAGTCACATCATACCTTTTGCAAAAAGCTATGATAACCGGGTCTAGATGACCCAACGTGAAAGGGTAAGTGTAAACACTTAAGAAACCCTCCACGTGGGTGGTGATTGATTCTTCAGAGGTAGAAACCACTATGAGTTTGTCTACCCAGTTGCAGTCCTCTTTAACTTTATCGAGGATGTTGTCTGAAATCGTACACGTGTACCTCGAGACCGGTTTACATCAACCCGGTACCATGGGTGTATTCTCAACCTTGAAGTCAGCCACAGTAGGGAATCCAGTAGGAATATATGATCTCAGAGAAGGTTCCTCAGTAACAGCGTTAGAAGTGTTTTCAGAAGGTCTTGAAGAGGAAGGTGTTTCTTTTTGGGGAACAAACTTTGAAGTTTTTGCCATTTTTATGAAGGAAAGAGATTGTTGATAAGAGGAAGCTTTGAGAAAACCATAAGATGAAGTCCTTAGGACGCAAGAAGGATTTGATCGTAAAAGTTCTAACAAACGAATTAAAGGATATTTATCGGTTCCTCAAACGGCGATTCGTCTCCCGAGGTAGTTGGCCGTCAATTGACATACATTTAATGCCTCGAAGACCGAACTAACTGGACGTTTCCACTATTCTTTTCACCTACGTCATGTACCCTTCGTCATGATTTATCGAAGTAAGGATCGAGGGTTCATATCGTTTTTAACCGCTTACTCTCCAAATAAAATGAGGGGATTATCTGTATACGGGTAGAACCGAGCTCAACGCTCTATCGAGGTATCTGGAATAATGGGTCAAGGCTCGGCATAAGATATCGAAGGTACCGATATAACTGAGCTCGATATCGAGGGTCGAAGTTCGAACAAGACCATCAGATTTGCCCTCGAGCTTATCGGGGCACGACCCACCCCGCTTCTAACGGCCTCGAAGATAAGCTTTACCCACTCACACGGCAAGTATTCGTGATTCTCGCCATTGACCAATCATTATGACTGAAATTACGGGATTAATATGTTTTTTTGGATTTTTATTGATATTCAAATCATGCATGGTAGGGAAGCATCAATCACGCCTTTGTGGAAAATAATTCAACATAGTTATGGTAAAATATATATGACATGAAAGTTTATTATTTTTCTGTTGTATACAGTTCATTTAATAGTGATTAGTACTTTATATTTTAAAATTAAATGTCAAACAATTCTCAAATCATGATTTTAGTTTAGCACTAACTCATAAATATGTTCTATTATTTCTTGAAATTATTGTAGAGAACTTCAGATAGATCCTCTAGAACCTCAAGTGGCTGCT
>AWOL01S0193540.1:0-19823 GCA_000715115.1 Nicotiana otophora | reverse complement strand
TCCAAATTATTCAAATCAAGCATAAACATGTCTCAGAACTAGCAGCATTAGGTAAACTCAAGTGTTAAGAAAGTTCAGATCACAAAACAGGTTCAAATGCTAACATGTTAAGTCATGAAGTTCAGAGGCATGAATATGCAGGGCATAAATACAAAAGAATGAAATCGTAAAGCCAAGAGACTTACCAGTTAAACAAACAACAAGAAAGAACAAATTTCACAATATTCTGAATATCAACAAAGAGCAAGAACCCAAAATCTTAGTGCGCCAAAGTTCCTAAGAGCTTCAAATTAATCCGGGGCAGTGCTCGCACCAACAAAGGTTGAAAAATCGAATTCCGGTGGCCCTGGATTTTAGCCTGCCCAGAACCAAAGTATATAACAGAGAATGAAATAACAATAGAGTAATAGCCTTAATTTTAGTGGATCTCACCATTAAATGTCTCACTCAAAAGGGAATGGGGATGTGTTTATATAGTAGCTAAAATATTAACACATAAAATAAGGAAATACAGTAAATTAAACACAAAATAAGGAAAACATGGCATGCAAAATCAATTAGAATCAGCTCTAGGGCAAATCCAGGAAACCCTAGTTTAGACGAGGAACAAAAATGGCAAAAATCTCACTGAATCGAAGCCAATGGGTCTGATAGTTAGTGTATCAGGTCAGAAACATGAAGATGATACAGAATCGGAATCAAACGAACACAACGACTCAGATTCCATAAATAATCAAGTAACCAGTACTTGTAGCGTTCAAAAGATGGTAAGTAACTTCGCGTATGCAAGTAAGGAAATGAATCATGGATGATTTCCATGTAATGTGGGATTAGGGCTGAGATTTGAGTGAGGACGGCTAGGGTTTAGGTCTGAGAGATGAGAGCGTGTGAGGATACAGAGGCAGTGGGGTGGGGATTCATCTCTAGGGTTTGGGGTATTGGGGATACAAGGAAAGAGTAGGTTAATTATGGGTTGTTGATCATTTAAGATCAACGGCCAAGATCGAACGGAGAAGCGGGGCAGGTTATTAAGCTGGTCGCGACCGGGTTGGTTACAAGGGTCGCCCGGTTTGGGCTTGGGATCTATTGGGCTAAAGTGCTGGGCCATTTTGGTCTGAAAATTAGTTTAAATTTGGGCTACTATTTAAATATGCAAAATTTATTCAAAATAATTTATTAATAAATAAATAAATAAAAAAATTATTTATACACTAAAATGATTAAAAATAATGATTTAGTGTTTTAAAAATATAAAATGCTATTTTGACACAAATAACATAAATAAAAAGCAATTATGGATGAGTATAGGCTATTACTGCAAAATTGTGCAAATAACTTAAAAATGCTAATGTAATTATATAAAATGAAGTAAAAATATTTGAAAACTGTATTATAGGTGCAAATAATACTTTTAGGTAACTAAGTCATTACAAAATAATTTGAAGGAGTAATTAATAATTATAATTTAAGTATAGGAAAATCAATTTAAAAGCTCTAAAAATTAAATTATAGAAAATGCTCGTATAGATTTGTAAGCTAAATAATGATGCAAAAAATGATGTTTAGAAGGTATATATACTATTTGAGAAAATATGAGGGCAAAATTGGGTATCAACAGATGCCCCTATTTATCCGAAAATGATGAAAGAGTTGTAGGGTAAAGAAAATGATGACCAATTTTGGCCGAATTGAGTGAGGAATGATGTGATTTAAAATATTGGGGGTTGATCCATGGTTCTTGAGTTGCTTACATAACCTTGATGTTACGAAAATCAAGTCGTGTGTAGTTTAGATCCAACGGTGAACGAAACCGATGGAGTTGCTATAGGAATGGTCGTATGTTTTGGGAAAGGGTTCTTTTGGGTAGGATAGTATCGGATGAATTTATGCGGAGTCATGAATGTGAATTTGAAACGTTAAGGATGTATCACTGCGCAAATATCTGAAGGGTCATAGAGTAAAAGGCAGGTAATTGGTGGTGGTCGGTTATGTTTAAAATAATTGCAGGATGCGAACGGAAACCGAAGCGAAGATTGCTCCCGTTTGAAGATCGGTTACTTCCTGGGTTACGTGAAAAACTTAAAACACGATGCATGCAAATATATATAGGTTATTGCAAAAATTCAAACTCGATGCAAATTCCCTTTGGACCATGAAGATTGTCTTCGGACGGTGAGGATGATATCCTATGAAGTGTATGATAAGGGATTCGCAGGCCATGAGGATGGTGCCTTTGGACTATGATGCCTTTGAATAATGATGTACAATTTTGAGAGATCCTCAGACCATGGAATACTGTCTCCAGCTATGAGGATGATGCCTTCGAACTATGACGCCTTCGGACAAAATGGTGATATTTTAACCCATAAAGTGCAAAGATGTGACGCTTGGTCACATGCAAAGACGAGACAAGACAAGGCTTAGTCTTGTGTAAGATGAGGGCATTGCTTAGCCCTAGGTGAACAGATGATAGTGCTAGGTCTTAGATGGTGTAGTGAAGATAGTATTTAATCTTATGCAAGGAACAGGCAATGCTTAGCCTTATGCCAAATGGGAAGACAATGCTTAGTCTTATGTAGGGAAATGCAGTGCTTAGCCTTATGGAATCATGGAGGCAATGCTTAGCCTCATGCAAGAAGAGGAGGCAATGCTTAGTCTCATGCGATTTGGGAGGCAATGCTTAGCCTCATGCAAGAAGAGGAGGCAATGCTTAGTCTCATGCGATTTGGGAGGCAATGCTTAGCCTCATGCAAGAAGAGGAGGCAATGCTTAGTCTCATGCGATTTGGGAGGCAATGCTTAGCCTCATGCAAGAAGAGGAGGCAATGCTTAGTCTCATGCGATTTGGGAGGCAATGCTTAGCCTCATGCAAGAAGAGGAGGCAATGCTTAGTCTCATGCGATTTGGGAGGCAATGCTTAGCCTCATGCAAGAAAAGGAGATAATGCTTAGTCTCATGCAAGGAAAGGCAACGCTTAGCCTTATGCAATTAGGGAGGCAATGCTTAGCCTCAAGCAGGAAGATGAGACAATGCTTAGTCTCATGCAAATAGGGAGGCAATGCTTAACCTCATGCAAAGAAGGGAGACAATGCTTAGTCTCATGCAAAAAAGGAGGCAATGCTTAGCCTCATGCAAATAGGGGAGACAATACTTAGTCTCTTGCAATTAGGGAGGCGATGCTTAGCCTTGTGCAATAAGAGGAGACAATGCTTAGTCTCATGCAAATATGAATATTGAGTCACTAATACATTAGCTAAACTAACTTAAGAGGGTCCAAATTATCCAAAATAGGCATAAACAAATAACATACCTCATAACTGGCTGCTTTAGGTAAAAATAAATACTAAAGAGGTTTAAAACAAGTGTAAAACTAACAAGGTTACACACAGAAGTAGCCCAGAACCCATTAGCTAAACGAACTTAAGATAGTCCAAATTATTCAAATCAAGCATAAACATGTCTCAGAACTAGCAGCATTAGGTAAACTCAAGTGTTAAGAAAGTTCAGATCACAAAACAGGTTCAAATGCTAACATGTTAAGTCATGAAGTTCAGAGGCATGAATATGCAGGGCATAAATACAAAAGAATGAAATCGTAAAGCCAAGAGACTTACCAGTTAAACAAACAACAAGAAAGAACAAATTCCACAATATTCTGAATATCAACAAAGAGCAAGAACCCAAAATCTTAGTGCGCCAAAGTTCCTAAGAGCTTCAAATTAATCCGGGGCAGTGCTCGCACCAACAAAGGTTGAAAAATCGAATTCCGGTGGCCCTGGATTTTAGCCTGCCCAGAACCAAAGTATATAACAGAGAATGAAAGAACAATAGAGTAATAGCCTCAATTTTAGTGGATCTTACCATTAAAAGTCTCCCTCAAAAGGGAATGGAGATGGGTTTATATAGTAGTTAAATATTAACACATAAAATAAGGAAATACAGTAAATTAAACACAAATAAGGAAACTATGGCATGCAAAATCAATTAGAATCAGTTCTAGGGCAAATCCAGGAAACCCCAGTTTAGATGAGGAACAAAAATGGTAAAAATCTCACTGAATCGAAGCCAAGGGGTCTGATAGTTATTGTATCAGGTAAAAAACATGAAGATGATATAGAATCGGAATCAAACGAACACAACGACTCAGCTTCCATAAATAATCAAGTAACTAGTACTTGTAGCGTTCAAAAGATGGTAAGTAACTCCGCGTATGCAAGAAAGGAAAGGAACCATGCATGATTTCCATGTAATGTCGGATTAGGGCTGAGATTTGAGTGAGGACGGCTAGGGTTTAGGTTTGAGAGATGAGAGCGTGTGAGGATACATAAGCCGCGNTTGGGGCTGAGATTTGAGTGAGGACGGCTAGGGTTTAGGTTTGAGAGATGAGAGCATGTGAGGATACATAAGCCGTGAGGTGGGGATTTGTCTCTAGGGTTTGGGGTATTGGGGATATAAGGAAATGGTAGGTTAATTATGGGTCGTTGATCTTAATGATCAACGACCAAGATCGAACGAGGAAGTGGGGCGGGTTATTAAGCGGGGCGCGAACAGGTTGGTTACAAGGGTCGCCTAGTTTGGGCTTGGGGTCTATTGGGCTAAAGTGCTGGGCCATTTTGGTCCGAAAATTGGTTTAAATCTGGGCTACTATTTAAATATGCAAAATTTATTAAAAATAATTTATAAAAAATGATTAATAAATAAATAAAAATATTATTTATGCACTAAGATGATTAAAAATAATAATTTAGTGCTAGAAAAATATAAAATGCTATTTTGACACAAATAACATAAATAAAAGCAATTATGGATGAGTATAGGCTATTACTGCAAAATCATGCAAATAGCTTAAAAAATGCTAATGTAATTATATAAAATTAAGTAAAAATATTTGAAACATGTATTATAGGTGCAAATAATAATTTTAGGTAACTAAGTCATCACAAAATAATTTGAAGGAGTAACTAATAATTATAATTTAAGTACAGGAAAATCAATTTAAAAGCTCTAAAAATTGTAGAAAATTATAGAAAATGCTCGTATAGATTTGTAAGCTATATAATGATGCAAAAATGATGTTTTGAAGGTATATATACTATTTGAGAAAATATGAGGGCAAAATTGGGTATCAACAAGTAACCCGCCGCAAAGGAAATGTTTGCCGTTGACGAAGTGATTCTGATGTCATCGCTCTCATCGACAAAGGCGTCAAATTCGAAGGGAAAACAGGAGACCAAATAGCAATCACAATTGTCGGCCTCGACCCAACTAGAAAAGCAGGAGGCTGACGAAGATGATGATTATGGGGTCTCTCGATCCTTCATAATCCCCGATGATTCCGACGCTACCAAATCAACGGTCGAAAAACTGGAGTAAATCACATTAATCGAACATCTGCCCGAACGAAAGGTATACCTGGGCACGGAGTTAAATCCTGAGCTCAGGAAAAAGTTTATTCAATTTCTTATAGCTAACATGGATTGTTTCGCTTGGTCCCATCTTGACATGATCGGGATCCTACCGGAAATCACCACCCATAGACTTAGCTTGGATCCAAAGTTCCATAAAGTGAAGCAAAAAAGAAGACCCTAGTCCGAGGTCAAACATGCTTTCATCCAGGACGAGGTAACCAAGTTTCTTAAAATAGGGTCCATCCAAGAAGTAAAATACCCTGAATGGTTAGCAAACGTAGTAGTAGTAGTCTCTAAAAAGGAAACAAACTAAGAATGTGTGTAGATTACAAGGATCTAAATAAGGCATGCCCCAAGGATTCTTTTCCTCTGCCTAATATCGATCGCATGATCGATGCCATGACTGGTCACAAGATCCTCAGTTTTCTCGATGTCTATTCCGGGTACAATCAAATACAAATTAGCCCGGACGATCAAGAAAATACCTCGCTCATCACTAAGTATGGTACCTACTGCTATAATGTAATGCCATTTGGATTAAAAAAATACCGGTGCCACTTATCAACGCCTAGTAAATCGGATGTTCGAAGAACAAATAGGGAAATCTATGAAAGTTTACATTGATGACATGCTAGTTAAGTCCCTGCGAGGAGAGACCATTTAAAGCACTTGCAGGAAACTCTCAGTATATTGAAGAAGTACAATATGAAGCTAAACCCGGAAAAATATGTATTCGGGTTCGGGTCAGGCAAATTTCTTGGGTTCATGGTATCTAACCGAGGAATCGAGATTAATCCCGACAAGATCAAAGCTATCAATGGCATCATGGTGGTAGACAACATAAATGTCGTGCAGAGGTTAACCGGGCGCATGGCCGCCCTAGGGCGATTCATCTCGAGGTCCTCCGATAAAGGCCACCGTTTTTTCTCGTTGCTAAAGAAGAAAAATAATTTCACACGGACCTCGAAATGCCAGCATGCCTTGGAGGATCTTAAACGGTACTTATCGAACCCGCCACTGCTTCATACACCAAAGGTAGACGAACAACTTTACTTATATTTGGGAGTATTGGAGGTAGCAGTAAGTGGAGTCCTAGTCCGGAAAGAATGAG
The DNA here is from genome assembly GCA_000715115.1 of Nicotiana otophora. Classification (NCBI taxonomy): domain Eukaryota; kingdom Viridiplantae; phylum Streptophyta; class Magnoliopsida; order Solanales; family Solanaceae; genus Nicotiana; species Nicotiana otophora. The sequence goes on along the minus strand of AWOL01S0193540.1, from coordinate 13,305 downwards.
GTACATAATTTCCCATTTATTATGTCAGTCGGACCTTAGGCGAGGCCGAAACTAGATATCCCCACCTAGAAAAATTGGCGATTGCTTTATTAAATTCCTCTAGGAAACTAAAACCTTACTTTCAATCTCACCTCATATGTGTTGTAACAACTTATCCACTTCGAAATATTTTGAAAAACCCGAGCTTTCGGGGCGGTTGACCAAATGGGCCATAGAAATCAGCGGGTATGATATCGAATTCGACCCCGAACAACAATTAAATCTCAAAGTTTGGTAGACTTCGTAGCTGACTTCACACCGGTCCTAGTACACGAGGTCGAAAGAGAACTATTGATAAACTCAGGTACATCCTCAAGAATATGGACCCTCTTTACGGACGGTGCTTCGAACGCGAAAGGGTCCAGGCTCGGCATCGTACTAAAACTGCCCACAGGCAACATGGTTAGACAATCTATTAGAACTGTGAAATTGACTAACAATGAGGTCGAATATGAGGCCGTGATTGTAGGTCTCGAACTAGCCAAAGGCTTGCGAACGGAGGTGATTGAGGCCAAATGCGACTCCCTCCTCGTAGTGAATCAGGTTAACAGAACTTTGGAAGTTAGAGAAGACCGAATTCAAAGATACCTCGATAAGTTACAAGTAACTTTGCACCAATTTAAGGATGGACTTTGCAACATGTGCCTCGAGATCAGAATAGTGAGGCCGATGCTCTCGCAAACTTAGGATCATCGATCGAGGACAACGAGCTCGATTTAGGGGCCGTCGTGCAACTCATGAGATCAATAGTCGAATAAGGTCACGCCGAGATAAATTCCACGAGCTTGACCTGAGATTGGAGAAATAAGTACATAGAATATTTGAAGACCGGAAAGCTTCCCTCAGATCCGAAATAATCTAGGGCCCTACGCATGAAGGCAACACGATTCACTCTAACCGAAGATGGAACCTTGTTTAGAAGAATGTTCAATGGTCCATTAGCGATATGTTTGGGACTGGGAGACACCGAGTACGTTCTAAGGGAAGTTCATGAAGGCACTTGCAGAAACCATCCTGGTGCCGAATCATTGGTTCATACGGTAATCAAAGCCGGCTATTAACTGATCGACATGGAAAAAGATACAAAAGAGTTTGTTCGAAAATGTGACGAATGTCAAAAGCATGCACCAATGATTCACCGACCCGGAACGGCTCCATTCGGTCGTGTCACCGTGGCCATTCATGAAGTTGGGAAAGGACATCGTCGTCCCCCTTCCTTTGGCACCAGGTAAAGCCCAATTTATTTTGTTTATGACTGATTATTTTTCTAAATGGGTTGAAGCGCAGGATTTCGAGAAAGTTAGGGAGAAGGAAGTCATCGACTTCATTTGGGATCACATTATATGTCAATTCGAGGTGCCATCCGAAATTGTGTGTGATAACGGGAAACTATTCATCGGCAACAAAGTAACCAAATTTCTCGATGATCATAAGATCAAAAGAATCCCATCAACGCCTTATTATCCTAGTGGGAACGGGCAAGCTGAATCAACCAACAAAACCATCATCCAAAATCTTAATAAGAGTTTAACTGATGCCAAAGGAAAATGGAAATAAATTCTACACGAAATTTTTTGGGCATATCACACAACCTCGAAATCCAGTACCGGAGCTACCTCATTCTCATTAGTTTATGGTGCCAAAGCTCTAATACCGGTCGAAGTCGGAGAGCCGAGTTTCTGGTTCCGATATGCAAAAAAGGAATCAAATAACGAGGCCATGAATACGAGCCTAGAACTATTGGACGAAAGGAATAAAACCACCCTCATCCGATTAGCAGCCCAAAAACAATGAATAGAGAGATATTACAATCGAAGAACTAATCTTCGGTAATTTAATGTCGGGGACTTAGTGCTAAGAAAAGTCACCCTCAACACCCGAAATCTTAATGAAGGAAAATTGAGTCCGAATTGGGAAGGACCGTACCAAATACTTGAGGTCACCAGAAAGGGGTCTTACAAGCTTGGAACAATGAACGGGGAACAACTATCAAGCAATCAGAACATATCTCGCCTAAAATGGTACTATTGCTAAGGTACGCTCTTTTTTCATTCCTTTTCTATTTTCATATTAACACATGCATGTGATCGACAAGAAACAACAACAGACTTTTTAGCAAACGACACGAAGTCCTTAGGTCTGAAAGCACGTGTTGCACTCTTTTTTCCTTAGACCGAGTCTTGTCCCCAATGGATTTTTTCGGCAAGGTTTTTAACGAAGCAACGATAAATCGTGCTAACTTAGAATCAAGCCTGATTACGAATCAGCATCGGAGATCCATTCGACATTATCCGAGGTTCCTTTACAATCAACCTGGAATACTAGGGGGCTACCACCGGATATGCGTTATCTTCGAATATTCGGATATGTGTTATCTTCAAATATCAACTACTTCATAGAGGGAGTATCTCGATAAAAAGGATTTATTGTAAGGGTCAAACGGTCAAATCGAACCGTGCACATATAGATTGCTCGAACCCTGTTTCGATCAAGAATAAAGAGAAGTATATTCCTTACAAACATCTCATGCTTTGAAATTAGCAGAATTTATTTTATCTTCCTTCTTTGCAAAGAGCTACGCACTTCCGAATATAAACAAGACCAAGGGCAATACTTAACCGGAATACGAACGATCTCTCCCCCACTCGGGAACTACTATCTCGGGCAAGCCCAGATAAAATAAGAAAATAAGCCCAATGGATAACTCCCAAACTAAAAGGCTACGACTAATTTAACACGGCTCGGAGACGTCCAAAATCCGTAACAAAAATAAACCTTCAATAAATAAAAAATTCTTTCACAACCGGTTCTAAAAGGCTACCCTCGGCAAAATCTCAGACTTAAGATGTTTTCAGGGGAAAACTTTGATAAACATCGAACCCCGATAACGCCTAAACCCAGAAAGGAAATAAAGGCAAAGTTTCTTCGAACCCTCGAACACAACCTTATTTTATGTTAAGGTATTTTCGATCTTTGTAAATATAAAAAAGCAAAGGAAAAATACGAGAGCCGAAAGGGCAAGAAAAGCCTTATATTTATACAATAGTTTTTACAAAGGCTAAATCGTCCTAAATTTACAACGACCAAACAATGGCCTTAAAAAATATAAAATAAAAAGTCCTAAGAGGTTTGGTGTTCATCGAGGGTCGCATCTCCGTCCTCGGAATCCTCCCTGTCTTCAAATTCGCTCGAACTTTCGGAGTCTTACTCAGGGAAGGCTAGCTTCCTGGCCATGGCTTCCTCTACTCTAGCCTTTTCGACCTCAGTCATGATATCGAAGCCCTGGGCCTGAACCCATTCGAGGGCTTTCCTTCGAGACCGCCATTTCGCATGCTCGACCATGCCTTGGCCTTGGCCTTGTTGACTTCGACATCGACCTTAAACTGGGCCACTTTAGCATCAACCCTTTTGTTAGCCTCAGCCACCTCGGATCTGGCTACGACCACCTCGGATCTGGCCACTTCGAGTTCATCGGCTAAGCTTGCCTTATCAGAAACGGCCAAATCCAATCGATGTTGAAGCTCATTGATATTTTTGACCTGCACCGACATTTTCTCTTTCGTAGCTTGGAGCTGGGTCTCGGCCTACTCCAATTGAGCTAGGACGATCTCCTTTTTCGAGGCTAGAATGTCCATGTTCTTTTTAAATTCTTCCGCATCGGCCTGTATCGCATCCACCTGCATTTGGAGTCGTCCGATTTGTTCGAACCTCTATCGGGCCTGCAGAATCCGATTATTAGTAGTTATCTCCAATTCATATTTACTATCGTGAAGCACTCGAAATACTTGCTCAGCCATCTCGGCATGCTCATCCCGAGCCGTTGCCAAATCTGCCCAAAGCTTCTCACTAAGAAGTTTGTAGGTGTTACTCTTCTCAGTGAGGTTCCGAACCTCAGCCTCATGCTCCTCCCGAATTCAGAGGAAAGCCTCATGATGCAAACAAGGAAGAATATGTTAGAATTATCTACAACTCTAAGTATAAAAGAAGCATTAGATATACCCTCGAAGTTACCCGATTCAGAGCATGTTGGGCCTCGTTGAAAAGGCAAGCGACTCCTACCGCGTTCATCACAGCTTGATCCTCTTCGGTCACCAAGACCCTAAGGTAACTAGCAATCCCAACGGGGGGAGGGGGAGAGAAAACTCGGGCATCCTCCGGGACAGAGAGCACTATCTTCCACCTACGGTCTGGATTAACACCCGGGGCCAGGAATCGGTCCATCAATTTTGGGCTCGATGAAAACCCGATCATGCCCGACATGATGCTTTATTCGGTATCGGTAATCTACCAAACCCAATAATATCCTCCGAGGCAGCGGACTCGAGCCCATCCAAAAAGCCATGGATATCAGTCGACCCCTGAATACCCTCGTAAGGTCGACTTTCCAACATATTAGCCTCACGGATCATAACATCCGAAATCTGAGGGGATCCAGTAATATCGACTATCCCGAGCTCGTCCCTCGAGATATCTTCTGCTGCCCGAGAAGCCTTGCCCCTGGTCTGTCCTTCGACCATCTCAGCTTGGGACAGAATGGCCTCAATTTTTCCTTGTTCGGGAATTATGACCAGAGCTCCCTTATCGACCTCCGCCGATTCGTAGGATTGTTGTATCACAACATTAGCCCGCACACAGGCTACCCCCTCTTCTCCTTCTTCGGGCTCATCCCTTAATCGACGGATCAAGTCCGAAGGTATAATACCGGAGCCCCCCTTTGGCTTACGAAATTTCTTCATCGGTTTTCTCTTTTCCGAGACCAGAGAACTCAGAGCCTCTTTTCTCTTCCTCTCTATAACCTGCCTCGGAGCAGAGACTTTTTTATCACCAGATGGGGGCCTCATATCAACGTCCTTCCCAAGGCATACGAAGGAAAAAATGGGAGTAAGCAAGAGGAAAAGATCAAAACAATAACCGTTCTAAGAAAGAAACTTACCATGACTGCGGGCCTCCCATCGACCCTTTGATAATTCCATCCAAGCACGCTCGGAGTATTGTCTCTGCAGCGCCAGACCTTCAACCCATTGTTTAAGTCCCGGAATCGGTTCCGGCATCTGGGCCACAGTTTATAACAAGCATAGAAAAAGTAGATAAAGAAAATGGAAAGTAGAGCCACAATATTAAACGTTCAAATGGGGGATACTACTCACGATTCATATTCCATTTATTAGGAAATGACATGTCATAAGCGGGGATCAGGTCCAAAGTTTCTATTCTAACAAATCGGCCCATACAACCTCGGTCAGGAGTTTCGTCTATGCTAGAGAACGAGGCTTTGGTAGCTCGACGAGCAAGCTTGATTAGCTCTTCTCGATAGAGTCATGGACTGTAAAGGAGCATAAGGTGATCGAGGGTGAAAAGACACCCCTCGATTTTGCTTGAGAAGAATCGGAGGAGAATCACTATTCTCCAAAAAGAAAGATGGATCTGGCCGATGGTCACGTCGTATCTCTTACAAAAAACGATGATGACATGGTCTAAGGGATCCAACGTGAAAGGGTAAGTATAAACACTTAAGAACCCCTCTACGTGGGTAATAATCGATTCTTCAGACGATGGGACCACCACATGCTTTTCGCCCAGTTGCATCCCTGTTTCACTTTGTCGAGGATTTTCTCGGTGACTGTACACTGGTACCTCGAGATCGGCTCACATCGTCCTGGTACCGAGGAGGATTTTTCGACCTTAAAGTCGATGGCAGTTGAATACCCTACCGGAACAAATTCCTCAAGGTGAGGCTCTACCGCATCCTCACCACCGACGGATCGTGACGAAGAAGCGGCCTCTTTTTGCGGCACTGTTTTGGATATTTTCGCCATTGATGAACAAGGATAAATAAAATTAGGGTTGTATGCGGTGTGAAAATTATGAAGCAAAGGGATTTTCTGAAGAATATGCAAAAGTAGAGTAGAAGCTTTGAGTGAAAAGTTTGATTAAGTATGAAAGTTTGGATACTTATAGCCTGGTAATGACGGTTCAGAACTGGTAGTGGCCGACCAACGACTGACAAGCATTTAATACCTTGGTAACTAGATTGATGGGACATTTGTCACATACATCATAATCGGGAGCGTAGCTGACATCATTACACATCTAGTCGAAGTTCAGAAATTTATATCATTTCTCGCTATCTTCTTTCCGAGAAACGAGGGGATTATCTGTATACGGTCAAAACCGAGTTTACCCTTCGTATGATTAATCGAGATTGGAACATGATAGACTAATGTTCAACTTTGTGTAATATTGAGCCATGATACGAAGTTAGACAGCCGAGCTCGAGACCCAAAGACCGATCAAGATCGAGATCGACCAAGATTGAGGTCAAGCAAAATAGAAACCGATCAAGATCGAGGTCAAATAAAATAGAGACCGATCAAGATCGAGATTGGACAAGATCGAGATCGAGCAAAATAGAGACCGATCGAAGTCGAGATCGGCTGAGATCAAGGAAAGCTTATCGAGCCAAAAAACAGAAAGCCGGAATATCCGCAATTGGGCGAGAATCTCGGTGGAAATCACGGCGCATATCAATGAAAAAACAATTAATTAATCTATTATGGGATTCCTTGTTGTATTTAAAAAAATGATATTAAGAATAAGACTTCCCTACTATATAAAGAGGGGTCTAATCATTTGTAAATGGGAGATACATTCACATTCGCAGATACATACATATTCAGATTCATAGAATATAAAGCAATATACTGCCTTTTCTTCTGGTTTTGATATTGAGTCACTTTGATTTTGTATTCGTTATTATCCATTAAGTTGAAGGTGATCAAACTTGAAAGCCTAGGCTAACTAATTCATTCGATTTGCATTTATTTTCTTTTACAGTTAATTTCGATATTCATTTATATTATTTCTCAATTTATACCAAGTTATACTACGTATCCTTAGAACCGCATATAAATTTAATTGTCATCTGTTTTTCGGGTAAACAAAAATAACCGAAAATTGCTCATCCGAAAATTGTTGTATACTGTATGTTTTAAGTTACCAAAGACCTGACATTTTCTTCTTTTTCTATATTCCAGCAAGTTCCATATTCATATATTTCTCCCACTCCTCTAAATTTTGTTTTCCTCTATTTGCTCATTGCTTCTGGGTATTATTTCTCAAAAATATCCATTTCTAGTTTCAAATTTTCTAGCCTTAACTTCATTTTCTTCTTGAGTCGATGGTCTATTGGAAACAACCTCTCTATCCCTTCGGACTCAACTTATGAGATTTTACTGAGTTGTTGTTGTTGTTGTTGTTGTTGTTGTTGTTTGTTGTTGATATACTAAGAAAAACAAACTACTAAAAAAAAGGCCTTCGAGGAAAAGGAAGTTTTTTTAAAATTACCATTTTCTCTTTTCATTAATTTTATTTTTAATATTCTATTATCTTATTCAAGTTCACATATATTAATTTCTTAAATTGTTCGTCTCATATTTAACCTAACTATTTTTCAATTCTCTTTTATAGAATCTATAATATAATGTTTGATCTTAAAAAACTAATATTTTTTAAATAAGAGTAAGCTCTTTAATATATTCCATTTTATTCTTTCTAGGACCTCGCAACCAGTGTTTTAAAAGGCGTGGGCGTAAGGCGAGACGTTTTACATATGCCTCAGCGGGGCGTAAGCCCCATAGGTATTTAATTTTTAATATTTTATAAAATAATATAATGACAGCAAATATTTATAAACAGGTAAAATTACATAAAAATTAAAGAAAACTATATATATGTGTGCTTCATCCCCATAAAAAACTAATCAAAACAATCTATTATACGTTACTTACAAGCATAAGTAATTTGAGTCTAAAAGAATAAAGTTTTTTTATATGGAGGAATAAAAAGGATGATTAACCTGTAATTTGAACTTTGAATTTACTGCTATGAAAAAAAAATATAGTTCTCTTTGTATTTGTAAAAAAATTTAAATATTCGTTGCTTTTGGGAGATATTAGCAGACTAGCGGACAAGATAAAAAATTGAGAAAATCATGAATTAGGGCTTAAATCAATAAAAAAGGTCTTTACTTTTAAATTTAATACTTTTTAGTTCGTTTTTAAACCTTTTGAGTAATTACTAAACTGACTTTTGAGAATTTGGGTATTATATGAAGGACTAATTCAACAAATTTTGTTTTAATTTGAAAAAGTCTTTGGGCGTACGCCTCGAACGCCCGGGCGTACGCCCCAAATTGCGAGGCGTATGCCTCTTGAGACTTTCGCCCCACACCATCGCCCCAGGGCGTTTTTGGCATGCCTCGTCCCGGGACTCGCCCCAAAAATGCCTTTTAAAATAGTGCTCGCAAGCACAGACAAGCAAACTAGTAATTAATAGTATAATATAATAAGGAATGATATAAATAAGATGTACTGTATTTAGTTTTTTTTGCAGACTTTCTGGACATCAAATAAGAGGGAAAGCCAAAACAAAACACGCGAAAGCAAAATTTTCGTGAAAATAGCACGAGCTAGCTAGTTTTCGGACTGGTAATTGAAAAATAGTCAACGTTTGTAAATTTATTAGAAAATAGCCTGTATTTTGCTGCAACACGAAAAGTTCTAGCATAATATACGGGAGATTGATGCACATGTGTATGAACTTCCAGCATATTATGCTGGAACTCCAACACACGAAAAGTTCCAGCATAATATACTGGAGGTTGGAGCACATGTGTATGAACTTCCAGCATATTATGCTGGAACTCCAACACACGAAAAGTTCCAGCATAATATACTGGAGGTTGGAGCACATGTGTATGAACTTTTAACATATTATGCTGGACCAATATATTATGCTAGAACTCCAATATATTATGCATAAAAGTTCACATGTAAAAAATTCGAACTCCAGTATATTATATTAGAATATTTTTCGGATTTTAAATAGTATTTTCGTTCAGATTTAACTTTTCATAAAAAGTGATTAAATTTTAATTATTTTTAAAATAGTAACTATTTTTTCAATAACCACGTGTAACAAGCTGTTTTTGAATTTCATCCAAAATTGTTTCTCTCTAATCACTCACTACTCAGCAAAGATTGAAACACAAACAGCAGTGGGCCTACCATCTGTAGCCCTGGCCCAAAACATAACACGCCAGGCAAAAATGAACGAACCTGTGAAAATCCACGTGGTGAATACCCATTTGATATTAAAGTAGTATGCGGATAGCTATCCGAAGCAAACAGCTCTTCTCAAATCTTCACCGTTAACACAAAATCAACGGACTTCATTCACTCTCAATCACCACAACGCCAAAAAAATTTCAAACTCTTCAAAATTTCTCAATATTCCCGCCCAACTTCGCTCCTATATAAGTTCCCATCAGACATCGCTCCAATTCACCATTATTGCAACAACCAAAGCAGTTCCGAACCTACTAAGTCTTTCACATTATTATAATTCATTCGATATGGCTCGTACCAAGCAAACTGCCCGCAAATCCACTGGTGGAAAGGCTCCAAGGAAGCAGCTAGCTACCAAGGCCGCGAGAAAGTCAGCTCCGGCGACCGGAGGAGTGAAGAAGCCTCACCGTTTCCGTCCAGGAACTGTCGCTCTCAGGGAAATCAGGAAGTACCAGAAATCTACTGAGTTGTTGATAAGGAAGCTGCCATTTCAGAGGCTAGTGAGGGAAATAGCACAGGATTTCAAAACAGATCTGAGGTTCCAGAGCAGTGCTGTTGCCGCTCTTCAAGAGGCTGCTGAAGCTTACCTTGTCGGACTCTTTGAAGACACCAATCTCTGTGCCATTCACGCGAAGAGGGTCACTATAATGCCAAAGGACATTCAGCTGGCCAGGAGGATTCGTGGAGAAAGGGCTTAGGAAGATGCTTTGTTGGCTTATGGTTATGATTAAATCGTGTTATCTGATTTAGTTCTTTATTTTTCTGTGTTTGTTGGATGCTAGGATTAGTGATGTAAATCAAATGACTTGTTTCAGTCAAACTTTATGTAAAACCTCTGGTTTATTAGTTTTTTAAAATCCGATTAGTGAAATCTGTCGGCCGTTTTGGTTCAATCAAAAGTGCTTGTCACATGTATTAGTGTAAAACTTGCAAACAAATGAACAACTAGAAATTGGAACACTATTGTGGTGATTGACTGTTGCTATTATAAATCAGGAATGTGCAGGCATACCTTAAATTTTTTATTGGTAATTTGAAGACTAGGATATATTTCTTAATGATGTGGAGTATTTTTCCGTTCTCTAAATGGCTTTGTTACTTCTTGTAGTGTAGGGCTTTCATATGTATGCTACTATTATATAAGGAAGGAATAAAAGTATTTAGATTCCTAATTACCCTAAGAAAGAAATAATTCGTATGGGTTGGGTTGACGTTGCTATTCTTTTTTTACTTAAACCCATCAAAGGTTGAAGTGGAAGCTGCTTTGAATAAATTTCTGTTTTGACTTCAACTTCTAGAAACGTGGTGCTGCAGCTGTAGTATTCAAACTGACTGAGCTATTCTTCTTGAGACGTCATCTCAGCTCACACAAGGGTGCAAATTTTGACCACAAAAGTGTAACTTGCTCAACTTGTAATGTTTTGCCGTGTGGACTAGGTATGTATTCATTGTTGAGTCAATTTGGACAAAATCCAAAATTAGCAAATTAAAAGCCTGAGTTTTGATTGGGCAAATGTGCTGCGATGTTAGAGTTATTTTTTGTAAACCTCATGATCTTGAACAATAAACATATGTTTAAGTGTTGAGTTTTTAGTTCTCTGAAGTTGGTAAAATCTGTTTCATTTTGTTCTAATTTAAAGTTTCGACGAATATCATGCTATATGCATGAATGTGTGTGTGTGTCTGCGTGTGAGGTATTCCAAAACAGTTAAAGTTAAGAAGATTTTGCTTTTATTACATCTATAATGGAAGGTGCTTCTTTGTTTCAATACATGACTTTGCCTTTCCCACCCACCAATTGCCCTTGTGACCTAAAACGAGATGTACATAACCTGATTGAAGATTGGCATTTGGAACTTTTATTTTCCATATTTATATAGACGCCTTTAACATGTTGAATTGAGGAGTGCAGCTCTTCTATACAGAGGTATCTAGTGACAGTAATTAAAAATTTGAAAGGTTCCCCTTTTGTCCTCAAATTCACTTCTTACTACTGTGTCCATAAATACTGGTATTAGGGGAGCAACTGAAGCATTCTAATTCTTTGCAGATCTGAAAACAAACAAGAGTGTGGGTAAACGATGCTCCTTAGCTATGCTGTTCCTAAGAATATCTACTCTCAATTCTAACATTGACAGCAAAAATCCATGCTATATTGAATCAGAAGTGTTCAGCCTCTGCAGTATCTTATTAATCAGATTATCAGAAGGTAAGTTTTAGTTTTGTTGTCTGAATAAATTAGCCTTGTGAATTACTTCTCTCATTTCTAACCTGAGATGAACCAATCTATTTTCAGACATCTTGTCTCCTGCAAGTCTTTCTAAATAAAATCTGAACTTCGAGCTGATTGAGTTTGTGAACGTACGACTATAAAAAGGAATGGTAGTTACTTGTTACATATTACAAAGACCCTTTACTTTCTACCAATTNAGAGCAAGGTGGGGAGTTCTTGGAGGGAAGGATGTCGAGGGTCATTTGGAAACAGTCTCTCTACTCCAGGGTAGGGGTAAGNCTTTACTTTCTACCAATTGTTTGTTGCTTAAATATGTCAATTTTCTTGGATTTTCTGCAGAGTTAAGGTGTAATCAGTTTGTTGGCTCTCCTGATGTTTCTAGTAATCTTGTGGCTCGATTAGCTAAGAAAAATGATAAAGAGTGCAGCCTACAAACTTGATTTGACTTTGTTGAAATTTATCTTAAAACACAGCTTCTACTGAATGGTAGTAAATGACTAATAGTATCAAATTTTCAATAGAGAACACTTCCTTGTCAGACCATGCTTACAGTGTGGATTGCCCTATTATTCTTTAGATTACTAACATCACACAAGATTTTTGCTCGGCTTGGTTGTATTAAACAACTACAGTGGTCCGGAGTCCATAACCTTAACTCTGTTATCGAATAATCCAAGTTAAGGTCATTTGGGATAGTGTTACTTCGCTAATGGTAATAAATTATCAAAATATTTTCAACCAAAAAAAAAGTCAATAATGTAGTTTTATGAATCCCGCAAACTTTCATTTAACAGATGTAGAACATGTAAATTAGTTCGCATGTCTAGTACTAATAAAACATTTGCTTTTGTTCTTTCTTGTGGAGTCTTGATATTTAATTGTCTTGATTTGTGGCTGAATGCTGAAATGATCCACATAACATGATGTCTAAGCTGGGCGAAGTAACATCATCTATGTTACTCCTCAAGTCAGTTTTGCATCTTCATTATGTGCTTCAAAAGATTTACACATACTAGAGTTTGGAATTGTAGATTCTGTATTCTATGTCGTTCACTTGTTTTGACCACAATATGTTTGAGATATATGTTCAATATGTTTAAGGGGCTCTTTTTATCGGGCATTTTGAGAGTGCAATTCTATTTTTGCGCTGTAGCATTGTGCAATTAGGAGAATGCTGCCCTGCAGCTTGCTGCTTTTGCAACTGCTGCCATGCAGTTTGAAAATATACTGCGCTGTCTGATGTTTTTGTGTTTTTTTTGTTGTAAGAGGCCTTCTCCTTGGTTCTGCATTGACTTGATATATATTCACTTTATGCATGGCTAGATGATTATTCCTGGAGTGGTTTACTGCAATTCATGTGTTAGTACTCTAAACAAGTGGAAGATTAATGCGACTTTTGTTCCATCTCATGTGATTAACTTGAAGGCATCTTCAACAAGTACCTGTGATTAACATTTGATGCTATACAAACTAGATTAAATGCAACTAGTAATTGAAAATGTAATCTAAACTTTTCCAAATGATTATGCCTGTTAAACATCTCCTTGAGCTTATAATATTTCCCAAGCTGGAAACCAATCTGCTCTCGGAGGTATGAAATCTACTTTCGTTGTTTAACTACTAAATACGACAGTAATTTAAAAACCAAGGCATAGAGATGCTAAATTTTGAAGGGTTGTCAACCTCACCCTGTAATTGCAACTACATGAATTTAGNAGCGTTCAATAAAAAATGAACCTGAGTGATGATACTCTCTACAATTACAAGTCAAAAAGGAAAAAACTAAGATTCTCATGATAGGGAATTTACAACAAATGGAATCAGAATCTCAAAACCTCCTCCTCGTATCCCAGCAGCGTTTGGGAGCAGAAGGATCTTTAGCTGGTTTCGGCACATCATGAAAGTCCA
>AWOL01S0193533.1:0-15099 GCA_000715115.1 Nicotiana otophora | reverse complement strand
TCAAAATCAACCATACTAAGCAATAAAAAATCAACTCTTGTCTCCAATCCCCCAGTAGTCACCACACACGACCTATATACATGATCCACAATAATAGAATCACCCACTAACGTAGATACATGAACGGGTGTAACTAAGGAATCATGTGGCTTATCCAAATAGCGAGCAAAGTACGATGATATATATGAATAAGTGGAACCAGTGTCAAATAATATGGAAGAATCTCTATGGCACACTGAAAGAATACATATGATCACTGCGTCTGAAGCAACGAACTCTGGCCTGGCGGAAAGTGCACAGCATCGGACCTGACCAAAACCTAATCGACCTCCCCCTCTAGGGCGGCCTCGAGCTGACTGGGCCTCCCCCTGAGCTGGCTGTATAGGTGGTGTAACTGCTGGTCCTGGAATCATAGGCTGGGGTCTGTGTTGTGGAACCCTACTCAATAGTCTAGGGCAATCTCTCTTGAGATGAATCCGATCCCCCACTCATAGCAACCCCTCCTGACAGGCTGCTGACCCTGATAACTCGAGGAACTGCCTGTAGAAATCTGGGAAGACGAAGCATGGTAAGAACTTTGTGCTGGCAACATACTAAATAACGACTGACCCGAACAAGTACTATAGGAACCATGGCTAACTGATGCACCATGATAAACCAGATGATTCATCTAAGCGGGACTATAAGGACGACCCCTACGGTGATGGGGCTTTCCTCCAGATAAAACACCGCTAAAACCACCTAAACTGCGAGGCCTCTTCGCTTCCCTTTCCTCATGCTCCTGACTATGAACCTACTCTAGGTGCCTAGCAATATCAACCACCTTGTCAAACCTCACACCCGATGCAATCTCTAAAGTCATGGTGAAACGTAGTCCATAGTTAAGGCCATCAATTAACCTCCTAATCCTCTCCCTCTCGGTGGGAACCAACCATATTGCGTGAGACACAACTCTAAAAACCTCATCTTATACTGGGTCACTGACATGCCCTCCTGGCATAGCTACTCAAACTGCCTACGTAACTCCTCCCTGTGAGTCTGTGGAACAAACTTCTCTAAGAAGACAACTAAAAACTTATGCCATGTAAGTGGTGCAGTGTCGGCTGGACTTCTCAACTCATAGGCCTCCCACCATCTAAAATCTGCCCCCAACAGCTGAAACATAGTAAATGATACTCCACTGGTCTCAAGAATACCCGTCGTGCTAAGGATCCACTGGCACCTATCTAAGAAATATTGACCATCCTCTGACTCAGCCCCACTGAGCTCTGGAGGTTTGAGCCTCCCAAACCGCTCTACCCTCTTCTTCTCCTCGTCACTCATAGGTGGACTAACCTGGGCCCGAGCCGCGGCTAGACTGGTAGTGCCCCGGTGTATGAAGTCCCAGAGCCATCTGCTCTAGAGTATGGGCGGCTGGAATCTGAGCCCCCCCTCCCGCCTGAGAAGTTGTTGGTGTAGCTGGAATTGAGACAGCCTAAGCCAGACTAGTGCATATAGTCAATACCTTGGCTAAAGCCTCCTGAACGCCTTAATTGGCACAATATGTTCCTGAGCTAGTCCCACCTGCTCGACCACATCTGGTACCTACTCCCGAGCTGGAGCAACTGGTGGCTTCACGGGTGCTGCTCTAGTTGCAGTACGAGCCGTACCTCGGCCTCTACTATGGCCCCGGCCTCTCGCGGCCCTAGATGGTGGTACTGTTGGTCCTCTGCCTGATCCCGTCGCATGTGTCTTCACCGTCCATGAGAGAATAAAATAATAGATGTTTAGTTTTCGGAATAAAAAATCCATATGACAAGAATACAAGAAAGTGAAGTTTCCTAATAGTTCGGTAGCCTCTCGAAGATAAGTACGGATGTCTCTGTACCGATCCGCAAGACTCTACTAAACCTACTCATAGCTCGTAATACCTATGAACCTAGGGCTCTTATACCAAATTTTCACAACCCAAAATCGCAACCAGTCATGATGGCGCCTAACACACTGGCAAGGCAAGCCGAAACATGATAATAAAGGAAAACAGAACAACAGAAATTATACAAATAGCATAAGTCTGAAATCTCAATACAACAAATACTGCTAATGCAAAGTAAATCCCCCTAGAAACTGGTAAATATGGAGTCATGAGCTCTACAACTGGATACAAGTCTGAAACTGAACAATAACAACACTGTCTGAACTGTAACAACAATATGTAATGAAAAGATAAGTCAAACTACGACAAAGGATGCGGCACTACCTCGCCTCTCACAGATATTCCAACAAGCAAACCTACTGCTGATAACTGGTCCCCACAGCTAGATCTATACAATTAAGGGCATAGTGTAGTATTAGTACAAATGACTCAATGTACTCAATAAGTATCGTAACTAACCACAACGAGATAAAAGAAGCACTATTTATTAAATGATGCGAGCTATCACTGTGTAGTTTCATCTTTTAAGCAAGTACAGAACAATAATGGAATCAAGTCATAAAGCACAGGAAGAAACATCTGTGTGTGTATGTGTACAGTTTCTCAAATAACCAAGGAAATTGCAAGTAATATGAAATGCAAAATCCAAACAAAACACTTGACATACTTCCTCAACCTTTCCATATCCGTACCAAACCACTGATCAAGTTTCCTCACTAACCACGTGTACACCATTAAGAGAGAAACATGAGAGGGTGACCATAGGGGGATGGATCCATATCCACACCCAAGCACGGCCAATTCAACATGCTACCAGCCCGGCACATGCTCAATATCATAATCCGTCTGACGTCGTCACAGGCCCAACAACACAATCCGCTTGGCATGTTCACGACACAATAACACAATTCGCCCGGTATGGTCACATGTACAACAACACAATCCGCCCGGCGTGGCCATAGGAACCCAGTCCAATCATATCATATAGGAGCAAATAAATAAGTATACATGTACATACTGAATGAATAACAAATCTCATGCTCCTGGGCTGGTATAAACGACATGCTAAAGTGTAGGCATGTGCAAAGTGTACTATCATAGCTCAAACCGGTAATTTCATCAGAGAATAACATTTATTAGTTCATTCAGGGATTAAACTCTTATGTAACCTCACACATGGCTCAAATAGTTCACAACAATGTCACAAATGTGTGAAGCATCATAGCTTAAGGTTTAACAGACAATTCTAGGTTTATCATAGCTTGAGCAAAACCCGAACATGAATAAATACCCCAAAGTTAGCACTTGGGCTGAAGTCCACACATGTGCGCACCCAATAACACGTAGTTATCACAATAATTCAGGCAATTAGTGCCTCAACAAAGTTTAGATAGGATACTTACCTCGAGCAAATCAAATCCCTCCGCTAGCAAGTCCTTCCCGGAGGCTCAAATCTAGCCAAAAATAACGTAATACTATTAATAAAAGCTATAGGAATTGATTCTAAATGATAAAGCTAAGATCTTTAACAAAAATNGGCTGGAATCTGAGCCCCCCCCTCCCGCCTGAGAAGTTGTTGGTGTAGCTGGAATTGAGACAGCCTAAGCCAGACTAGTGCATATAGTCAATACCTTGGCTAAAGCCTCCTGAACGCCTTAATTGGCACAATATGTTCCTGAGCTAGTCCCACCTGCTCGACCACATCTGGTACCTACTCCCGAGCTGGAGCAACTGATGGCTTCACGGGTGCTGCTCTAGTTGCAGTACGAGCCGTACCTCGGCCTCTACTATGGCCCCGGCCTCTCGCGGCCCTAGATGGTGGTACTGTTGGTCCTCTGCCTGATCCCGTCGCATGTGTCTTCACCGTCCATGAGAGAATAAAATAATAGATGTTTAGTTTTCGGAATAAAAAATCCATATGACAAGAATACAAGAAAGTGAAGTTTCCTAATAGTTCGGTAGCCTCTCGAAGATAAGTACGGATGTCTCTGTACCGATCCGCAAGACTCTACTAAACCTACTCATAGCTCGTAATACCTATGAACCTAGGGCTCTTATACCAAATTTTCACAACCCAAAATCGCAACCAGTCATGATGGCGCCTAACACACTGGCAAGGCAAGCCGAAACATGATAATAAAGGAAAACAGAACAACAGAAATTATACAAATAGCATAAGTCTGAAATCTCAATACAACAAATACTGCTAATGCAAAGTAAATCCCCCTAGAAACTGGTAAATATGGAGTCATGAGCTCTACAACTGGATACAAGTCTGAAACTGAACAATAACAACACTGTCTGAACTGTAACAACAATATGTAATGAAAAGATAAGTCAAACTACGACAAAGGATGCGGCACTACCTCGCCTCTCACAGATATTCCAACAAGCAAACCTACTGCTGATAACTGGTCCCCACAGCTAGATCTATACAATTAAGGGCATAGTGTAGTATTAGTACAAATGACTCAATGTACTCAATAAGTATCGTAACTAACCACAACGAGATAAAAGAAGCACTATTTATTAAATGATGCGAGCTATCACTGTGTAGTTTCATCTTTTAAGCAAGTACAGAACAATAATGGAATCAAGTCATAAAGCACAGGAAGAAACATCTGTGTGTGTATGTGTACAGTTTCTCAAATAACCAAGGAAATTGCAAGTAATATGAAATGCAAAATCCAAACAAAACACTTGACATACTTCCTCAACCTTTCCATATCCGTACCAAACCACTGATCAAGTTTCCTCACTAACCACGTGTACACCATTAAGAGAGAAACATGAGAGGGTGACCATAGGGGGATGGATCCATATCCACACCCAAGCACGGCCAATTCAACATGCTACCAGCCCGGCACATGCTCAATATCATAATCCGTCTGACGTCGTCACAGGCCCAACAACACAATCCGCTTGGCATGTTCACGACACAATAACACAATTCGCCCGGTATGGTCACATGTACAACAACACAATCCGCCCGGCGTGGCCATAGGAACCCAGTCCAATCATATCATATAGGAGCAAATAAATAAGTATACATGTACATACTGAATGAATAACAAATCTCATGCTCCTGGGCTGGTATAAACGACATGCTAAAGTGTAGGCATGTGCAAAGTGTACTATCATAGCTCAAACCGGTAATTTCATCAGAGAATAACATTTATTAGTTCATTCAGGGATTAAACTCTTATGTAACCTCACACATGGCTCAAATAGTTCACAACAATGTCACAAATGTGTGAAGCATCATAGCTTAAGGTTTAACAGACAATTCTAGGTTTATCATAGCTTGAGCAAAACCCGAACATGAATAAATACCCCAAAGTTAGCACTTGGGCTGAAGTCCACACATGTGCGCACCCAATAACACGTAGTTATCACAATAATTCAGGCAATTAGTGCCTCAACAAAGTTTAGATAGGATACTTACCTCGAGCAAATCAAATCCCTCCGCTAGCAAGTCCTTCCCGGAGGCTCAAATCTAGCCAAAAATAACGTAATACTATTAATAAAAGCTATAGGAATTGATTCTAAATGATAAAGCTAAGATCTTTAACAAAAATAAAAAAAGTCAACCCAAAAAGTCAATCCTGGGCCCATTCCTCAGAACCTGACAGAATTCACAAAATCCAAACACTTATTCACTTACTAGTCCAACCATACCAAAATCATCCAATTCTTACATCAAATCGACATTCAGACCTCCATTTTTCACTTTTCCAATGTTTCCACAAAATCCCCCATTATTTAGCACATATATCACTAGGCTGGCTACCTAGTCGTTAATATATAAATAATAATCCAAAAACAAGGATCCAAGGTTTAGAATTTGTCCAATATCAAAGCTAAAAGGTGTAAAGCTAAAACTAAGTAAGTTATAAATGCTAACTATTATAATTGATATCATAGACAACTCCCAACATATGGTGGTGTGTGTATCCACAAGCCATGGACAAAACCTCAATGTATCACCTCTAAAGCTCTTACCAGGTGCCAAGTTTTGCATTCCAAATGACAACGAAAATGTGAATCTCCTAGCAACACGATCAACTTCTAGAAGTGTCCCAGCATCCAAGTAACATGGTGCAAAATCTATGGAATGGCATGACTGTTTCTTCTTTCTTGAATCAATGAGTGACTCACAAATAGCCAAAGAAACACATGACATCAATCTAAACTCCTCCGGAATTGGATAAAATACCATTAGCTACCAGCAGAAGCAAGATGCCAATACGTGCATTTCAAACCATAGCTAGGCACTGCCTTGACACCTCCAGAATGGGCATGTATCCACACCAATACCACTGAACAGTGATATGACAATACCTAGAAAAATTCAACTAGACACTAGCACCTGTACTGCCATTGGATCCCAGTTTACACTTGCATGTTGAAATTCCTGAATGCACTAATAAGTAGGAGTGCTATATGTATCGTGACTGCAAATTCTGTAACCAAACTTGTAGATGTATGATACATACTAATAGTTGTCCATGCCTATACCTTGTGATCTTTGATACAACCCATTAACTGCCTGCTTGCCTTAACTAATCCATATATCATTAGATCCTCACCAGAATGAGCATGAATCCCTGCTGATACCACTGGTAAGAGACCTAACAATATACAGAATACAAGAGTAACAAAGAACTAGCAAAATCAGACATTGATATTAGATACCTACTCATCTATACATAGATTTTGTTTTGGAAACCCAAACCCTAAGGTTAGGAGTATGATACTAGTCAAGGTTGATTAGTCTCCTCCATGCACTTGGAATTTCAGAGAAAGAGTGAAACTGGATTGTACCTGCAAAAGAAAACACAAGGTTGGTTAAATAATCTGCCACTGTGTTGCCCTCCCTTACGACAGGTTGAAACAACACATTACAATGCTCCTTTATCTCCTTGATCCTCTTAACTTCAGCCCCAATGCACCATGGAGGATCATATTATCCATCAATAATCTTCTTCATACCCAAAATTTCTTCACTTTAATTCATTAACTAAATGCTAAAACAAAGATAGAATCATGGAATAGTGATGACTCCAAGTCAAAAGCACTTACCCCGATCCAACATGTAAAAATCCCCTCCAAAATGGCCCAAAACTGAGCTCTCTAATGCAAAATGTGAAAATAATACTCTAACCCTCGATTTGGAAATTTAAAGCTACTGCCCAATGAATACAGATCGCGATCACGGATAATTCCACGTGATTGCGAAGAACAAAATCCTTAGTGGCCAAAAACCATTCTACGCAAACGCACCCTCAAGGTCGCAAACGCACTGACCAAACTTTCAAAACTACGCGATCGCGGTCTGACTCACACGATCGCGAAGAACAATGCATGGGACATTCCCAGGTGTCCTCTTCCTTCGTCGCGAACCCCTCACCTCTCACACGTCGTAGCACAACTCCTCAAAGCTTCATGATCGTAGACATAATTTTACAAACACACCGAGCACATTACCACCTTCGAGACTGATCCCTACACAATCGCGGTCCTCATTTCGTGATCACAAAAGAGGAAACCAAAACACATACTTCAACAATCTACTAAAGTCCAAAATGAGTCTGAACATGATCCGAATCACACCCCGAGGCACCCGGGACCCCATCTAAACATACCAAGAAGTCCTAAAACGCAATACGAACATAGTCAAAGCCTCAAATCACATCAAACAACATCAAAAACATGAATTGCACCCCGATTCAAGCCTATTGAAACTAATGGATTTCAAACTTATACAATCGATGCCGAAACCTATCAAACCAACTCCTATTGAGCTCAAAGTTTGCACACAAGTCATAAATGAAACAACTGATCTATTCCAACTTCCGAAACCAAAACTCGAGCCCGATATTAACAAAGTCAACTCTCGGTCAAACTTCTCAACTTTCCAATCCATCAACTTCCCAACTTTCACCAATTCAAGCCAAAACGACCTACTGACCTCCAAATCAATATACAGACATACTTCTAAGTCCAAAATCACCATATGAAGATATAGAAACTATCAAAACTCCATTTCGGAGTCGTTTAGTCATAAGACAACATCTAGTCAACCTTTTTGTAATGACCCGATTGGTCATTTTGTGTAATTGCGCTCGTTTCCCCTTTTGATGCTTCACATATGTGTGTTTATGATTTTATTACGTGCAAGGTTGGTTAGTTTCGTTTTGGGAAGATTTCGGGTTAATTCAGACCGCTTGATTCTTGACTTAGAAGTTTAAAATAGAAAATGTTGACCAAAGTTCGACATTTGTGAAACCACCACAAAACCGTGTTTTGATGGCTCTGATATCTTCGTATCATGATTTTGGACTTGCATGTCGCGACCCAAATAGGAGGGCCGCGACGGACACCCGGTGCCTTATTTAACCAAGTACCAACGTAACATATCTTTTTTATCACATCATCATGGCTAAATGGGCCAGGAGGGCTATTATGAAATAACTAGAATAAAACATAAGGGAATAATAGACATAGGATGATGCAACATGATATAGAAACTTATACATGTGACATACGGGCCTATAGGCCCATACAAGTATCCATATACATGACATCTATCTATAAACCTGTAAGAGTACATAAACGTCATAAAGGTCAGGAAAGGGCCCCGCCATACCAATTAATACATGTCCAAAGCATACCGACCAAATAGACAACTCCGAAACTAGTGGAGTGCACCAACATCGTCTGCTGAGCAGATAGTCTACTTGGAGGACTATCAACCTCTCTATCGAGACTTGTGGGAATGAAATGCAACGTCCCCAGGCAAAAAAGACATCAGTACAAATAAAGTAACGATTATGTAAGGTATGAAAGCAGTATATAAAAGACATGAAAGAATCATGGAGTAAATAACTCAACCTGTAAGTCTGAATAGCTCTATGTGTGACGCCCCAACCTCGGGGAGCGCAACTGGCGCTCAACCGAGATAATATGGCCGAGAAAGCCTGTACAATACCTTCTACCCGAACTCACTCATGAGTAAAGAGAAGATCTATTTCATTAATTAGACAGTGAGAAGATTCATTTGAACAACAACACCAATTCATTATCAACGATTTCATCATCTATAAGTTTTAGAATACATACACTTTCATAGTTTGATGTGGAACATGTGATGCAGTTACCAGAATTACTAGTTTGACTTTCCCAACACCGACATACCATCCACACAATGTCTCTGGAGATTAGATACAAAAGAGTACAATGATAGTGCCGGCAATAAGGCCCCAGCTATACCTCAAAACATAATACATAAGGACAAAAGATATACGAGCCCGAATGAGGTGGGGCTCACCAAGTCAGCTGGGGAGAGGGTGAACCGCTATCAACGATCAAAGCCGCATGTTGTGGAACCACCTGCATCCATTTAAGATGTAGCGCCCCCAGAAAAAGGGATGTTAGTACATGTGGAATAGTACTAGTATGAATGACTAAGTACCATCTCAATAGAACGAATGATAAAACAAGAATTAACAATTATAAAATCAATGGGAGTCTCAAACAATACCCAAAACATCAAGTTAGGACCAAGACAAGGTTTCAAGTGATTTCCATATTTTAAGTTGGGAGACCTTTAGTACCGATATGCCACTGTTTACAATTTCGATTACAATTTCCAACACAGTCACCACCATGTGTGTGGCATGGCGTCTGATCACAAATCGATCGGCTAGGCCGTTTCATACGAGACATCAACTACAATCACAATTTCAATTTCAATTTTCAACACAATCACCACCATGTGTGCGGCATGGCGTCCAATCGCGACCTGATCTGCTAGGATGCCTCATCTGAGACATCATCCTTTTCTATCAATCATCCCATTTCATACATATTTCACATCTTTTTATTTCATTGGCACTAGTGGTCACAATTGTAATATCCCCTTTTTATGTGGCGTGTTTGCCGTATTTCATATTTTATTTCGTGCTCACCTTTTCACTTTCAACCATCATCATGAATTTTTAACAACAAGGCATTTACGTTCAAGATACTAAGCATGCATGTGAGTAAACAAGAGTCTTAAATGCATTGAGATTTCTTACACAATTGGCATTAGCTATCATTTGAAACGCAACTTCAGGCCATAGCATTTAGCTAAGCAAATAATACTTTGAACACATTACCAAATAGTAGTACAACTTAACAAGAGCATTGAGAATACATATTGAACACAAAAGTCTTTTGACACAAAGTTTATTCAGAATAATCGATTCATAATGCGTAACTTGGGACTTACAATGACATTGTGGGGTTCCATTCTAAGGGAAGAGTTTAGCCAACATACCTCACTTGAGCTTCCTTAAACTCTTAAATGTTCCGAAAATCTTAGCAACTTCGATCTATTTTAGAAATATAACAAATTGAACCAAAAATTAGGAAGTTGTTCATGGTTCCAGCTCGTTTGAGCGTTTTATCAAACACTAGGTGTGCATTAAGGTTTCAAGGCCCTACTATGGTGGATTCCATCATCCATCCGTTATCTACCATTTGTAGCCCAATAATCTTTCTACACCCCTAGATAACACATGCATGCAAGAGGGAAAACTCCTATACCCAATAATTGCCTTACTAATTACCTATTTTTAATTAAATTTCGAAATTAAGGGTTAGGGTATAGAATCTTACCTCTAGGATGAAGACCTAGTGTGTTTTCCTTGTTACTTTTCCAAGATTTGAGAAAGAATTGAGGAACATATGGTTGAGGAACTCTCTCCCTCTCTAGAGCACTTTTTCACTCTCAAAATGTGAGGTTCTTACTTAAGAAACGGTCCATAGAGTCTATATAATGAAATGGGGTTGGGTTATAAAAACCACAAAAATGAAGCTCCGTAACACAATCTGCGGTCGCATATGTGACCGCATAATGCTTCTGCGGTCCGTGAAATGGGCCGCAAAATGGTCCTCTACTGTTGCCTGGGTATGCGGCTGTTCTGCGGTCCGCATATCGATTACGCGGTCGCAAATCAGACCGCAGAATATCCTCCCGGATTCCTCATAACGATCCTATGATGCAATCTGCGGCCCAAAAAGTAATTCTGAGGCCACATAATGGACCGCATATTGGCCCACAAATTTTGCTCATGTTTCTGCTTCACTCTGCGGCCATTCTGTGACTGCATAGTGGGCCGCAAAAATGTCTTTTTCTGCCAACATTTTCCTTTAACTCTCTAGTGCACTATTCAATCCAAAAGGTCCGTACCACTGCGAGCAAGCTCGCCGCAAAGGATTTCTACCATCACCAGACATATTAGCCTACCTCTCCACCACGGAACCTCGGGTTTTAGGTGAAAATTTACTGGGCCTTACACTGTGAGTCATGAAACATTTATAATGTCATGCATATGCATATAAATATCATATCATGAATAGGTATGTGTGTACATAACATCATCAAGCTTCTGACGGAATTCGATCATATCATCTCGAACTCTGTGGGCGAAATCATCAACGTATACAAGCTGATCAGGTGGTGGTACGTATATAATGCCATAACCTTTCCCCATACCCCATATACATATAATATATGTGTATATAATGCCATCTGGTCATGGGTCAATGTACATGTATAATTGAATGCAATGCATAATAAGTAAGTTAATAAGATCTCTCGGGATATCATAAATATGCCTTCGGTTAATATCATGAAATAAAGTTGATCAACTTATGTATTTTCTAAGACCCGTGAACAGACGATATAATAATAAGACACATGGGGAATCAAGAACATAAGCACACCTAGTACTTCTATGAATAGAGTCATTTATGAAAGTTGCGCGTTTGCGTGTTTCGCTTTTATCATATGGATCATGCCAAAAGGAAAGAAGGGATAGCCTTAACATACCTTTGCAATCTTCTCTTCAATTGTCAACTAAGCTCAATATGATCTTCTTATATCTACAATGAGTAAACCGACTTCGTCGTCATCATATAAGCGTTATAACTCTCATATTTCAAAACTAATATTCTACAAGAAAACGGACAACACCTTTCATATTTTTACTACATCCCACAAGTTATTGAAAGTCACCAAACAGCCCAATAAACAATAATACAATTCACAAAAAGCTCCCTGATTACTTCAACAACCATTTTGAGCGACAAGCTCGGTTTGTGACTAAACAACTATAGTTTCAAACCCCTTCTTCCTTCCAGAATTTATCAACAACATTAACCGCCACATATTCAATTGTCCCTACTAATTTTCAGCCACAATACAACTTTAACAAGAACCCATAACATTCCCACAATTTGAGAAATGTAAAACTGATTTTTATGATTACTAAAACACATTTCCGACCTGTCTTTTCTTTCAAATGGAGAAACACAATCAAATATATATAATTAATACTCTTCTCATATAAAACATCCATGAATCCAGCTTAAAAGTAATTTCACAACCAGCCAACAGTGATACCATAACAAACAACATACGACTCTTTCGAAACTTGCAAATTCTAGTCTTTACGATCGAGCTATGACTCGTTGAAGCTTAGATAAGGGAAAGAGAGGCATAAACTTACCTTGGAATAAGTAGACCCAACAAAACCTAGTCCCTCTTCATCCAAAATCAGTCCCCCAATGCAGTTACAATAAGGAGAAAAGGAAATTAGCAAGCTGTCCGGGTTTGTCGATACTAGAATCGCTTCGTATCACTCGAAATCTCCTAGGCTTTGTGTGGGATTTTTGGGGGAGGAGTTGCAGGGGTTTTCTCCTATGTTTCGCTCATGAGATTATGTTGAAAATGTGAGATAATAATCCCATATAAAGGGGCCCTTGGCCACCCTCAATCTGCCCCTTTTGGGGGATTAATTTTGTCCCTTCATTTAAGCAAGTAGGTGATGCACCTACTTGTCACCTATCAGTCTGCGCAGTCTCGCAAAATTGCGAATACCTCTCTATTCCAATGTCCCATTGATGAACAGTATAATGTGTTAGAAAGTAGACTCGTAGATCTTCAATTTAGTATGTAAATAATTCCTTAATTCCAAGTATATTGGGAGAAATGCCCAGCTACATTTGACCTAGTTTTCAGCACCTTATGAATGTTACTTGTGATGACCTTTGCTAACGTTTGTTCCACAACTCGCTTGACTTGAAAACTTAACACACGAATATGATACAACTAAAATAACTCATAACATAACCTCCTTATTAGGTTAAGCAACCTAGTCTCACCCCAAAAGTACATGTTATAACATTCCAAACTTGCCGATTTTTGACGAAACTTATTATCTTTAATTCGTTTAGCTTCTAAGCTTTCCAAACCTCTTGGTACTTGTTATACATGATCTTAAATATTTATAACCTCCAGAGTAATATGATTAACTTACTTTATGGACTTTCAAAAATTATCTCATTTTTCAGCTTACATTAGTTGTCTTACAACGTACTCTTACATACCAAAACATGGGGTATAACATCATTCCCCCCTTTGGAACATTCATCTTCGAATGTTGACTGATGCGTTTATCAGTTTCATAACCTATAGCTTTTAAGAATACTTTAATATTGTTCTTGCCATCTAGGCAACTGGTATGTGAATAAATCCAAAGGCCAGGGCATTTTCCCCTTTATGCTTCTTTCTCACACCACGACTTGTGGTCGGAATTCTTCCAATCTCGTAACTGTTACTACTTTCTGTCATGCAGTTGATGCTATCTTCTCTCCTTTTTCCTATATCCTTTAGCCAATCTCTAGGCCTCACTTTGTGAATATATGCAGTACTATGACAAGTTATACCTCTGGAATCTATAGGTGTATTGATGTTCTTTGCTCGGTTCTTTGTCAAACTTACGACTATTGATATATCTTTTCTATAGCCTCGTCTATATATGCTTATAGATTTACTACATCTAGGTAGGTCATACTATACCATAACTATTACTTTAGTTTAATATTACCGAGGTCTGCTACCCAACTCCAGGTTACACTCTCGCTGCTTATCCTA
Source organism: Nicotiana otophora (assembly GCA_000715115.1). Taxonomy (NCBI): domain Eukaryota; kingdom Viridiplantae; phylum Streptophyta; class Magnoliopsida; order Solanales; family Solanaceae; genus Nicotiana; species Nicotiana otophora. The sequence continues at coordinate 1,198 of AWOL01S0193533.1, read as the reverse complement.
TATATATATATATATATATAAAATCTAAGTCCTTTAATGCTTCCTCATTACTGTTCATCTTAAGAATGACGGCCCAATCGCATCTCATATTGTGTAACTTTATCCATCCATTATTGATTCACCTTAATGTTGATCCATAATCTACCACTGATAACTTGAAACCTCTTACGTAATACATTATCATTAGGGTTCACGTCTCATCGGGTACATCCGAAGTGATTTCCTAATCCACCTAGGGGTGATACTATACTTCAATAATAGTATTTCATAGCATCCCAATGTGATTCATCTTATGGGGGTACTCTAATCCCGTGCAATTCATGAAATCCCTTTTTTTAAAAAATTATTACTCAATCAAATACTTAAACGACATCCTCTTATATCACCATTACAACCTTATTCTACTACTAAGGCAACATTTCATCTCTTCTAATTGTTCTTAGTATTAGACTCCTCTCAGTTCATTCAGGCTGTGCCGCATTTTCTATAACTTACGAAAACTATCAAATATCTTGTTGAGCTTAATCCCGAGGCCTTACCTATTCTCGTTACCTTCTCACTCACCCTTTTATTATCCTTACTCATATCTACCTAAAACCTTATCGCTCTACCATACTTTAGCTTGCGACTTATACATATCCATTTATATTACTCGCAACCTTTCTTTAACTTGCTAGTACCATAGATTTCCTTTCGTGCCTTCTCAATTGCTTTTAAACACAAATAATTACTTTATCTGATCGTTCTGCCACTTGCTGCATGGATACTTGGCTTATCTTAGTACATACGAATACTGGAATTACAAGTAACTCATATGATCTCAAATATGACTTTTGATTTTTTGTTTTCCGTTCATTAACCACGATAGGTGCCACTTACTTATGGAGTGTATACAATGTTGTAGTGAGACTGTTGTTACAAGATCATTTCCTCTTTAGGTCACTAAGCTTAGGCTGAAGCCTTCTTCCTTATTTCCTCAGCTAATCTTTCGTTGTAGCACATAGGGGAGACCCTCTGACTCATGTAAAACTGTGCAATTATTATATCATATATCTAACAGAATTTGTGATGTTCTTGCTTGCATATAATTATCCCTAATTACTTACCTTTGTGTCCTTGTACTCGTAAGGTTGCTTCTGAACTTAAATTTAAACTGTCTCCCTATGTCACTCTCTTTTATTTCTGTAACATGTATACG